>JBAJNP010008076.1:0-21047 GCA_036877545.1 Yasuhikotakia modesta | reverse complement strand
ATAAGCTTTCATTTCCATTACTTTCCATTACAGCACAAACCTTATCTTCTTTTCAGTAACTTCATCACACTTATAACAGCTCATAGTTTCCACATTTACTTCATTAAAAAAATGAAGAAGCTCTCACAGAATGAGGCCTTTGAGACTTTGAATATAAAACACCCTTCCATAGTCTTTGTCCCCTCACACACTTAAACTCTCTACAAACATTTTATGAGTCATTGGCCTAAATCTCAATGTCCTGGTTGCTGTTTCTTATACAATGGCCGTGAATGGGGACTGGGGCTGTTGAGTACTAAAAAGAGCAAGAAGCTCTTTTTATGCTAAAGCTAATGTAGTTCCTCAGCTAATACAACCGTCACAGTCTGCTAATGGAGAGTCTTATCCTCTCATCTATAATGGTGGATATGGATAGAAATTCCGACAGGGGAAACTATGTATCCCGGATTGTCATGAATCTGGCAAGAATTTGGAATGTGTCCTGATCTATAAGTATTGTTTTATTGCAGGAAGGAAATTCCCTTCTTTAAAAATGGGTTTTTGGTCTCGTTCACAAGGTCTCTTTGACAACAAACACACAAAGCTTCCAGACTCATCCTTTTCCTATCCTGACTGACTCTGACCCAGTAAACTCCAGGCATTCTTGGCAATGAAATGTGACTTGTATCCTGAACAACCTGTGCCTTTAGTTTACTTTCCTCTCATAAAAGTGAACAAACGGGGGTTGCTGCCTGACAAAGAAAGAGTTTAATGTTTATAGAATCATAAGGTAGAAGAGTCTTGTCTAACTGTATTTATTTTTGTAATTTAACTTCTCCAGGTTACAGCATCACCATGCTTTCGGTTCTCTATCAATTATTTCAGTTTATCTCTTATGCAGATGACACACTGAAGGCAAGTCACTAACTTTTCAATCATCTTTCACCTGTTCATATAGCATCTTAGAGACATTTTACAAGACGTTTTAAAAGAAATTATTGCTCAAGTTGTTCAAGTAAAGACATCTTAACTTATGCTCCAGGATCATAATTCAAACCTTTCTGTACAAAACGCTCAGCGGTCTGTCAATTTGAACTCATGTTTAATCCAAACACATGGATGCCAGAATCATTTATTTACATTTGACTTACAGTAATACAGTCTTTGTAAGAGAGGTGTGGTAGTTGCCTTGTTATTCTGGTCCATCACACTATGCACATGTTACTGTTTTTCTTGACATTTGACCCTTGCTTTTACAATTTTTTAACTGAGAATTAAGAGCCCTTTTAGATTAATTGTTTGTACATAAAAGATAAAACAAACATGAATAAGGTCTCAGGATGTTAATCCATTGAATTACTCTGTGGAGAATCTCCAAATAGCTCAGTTGAGCCAGTAAGAAAAATTAAATCAAAACTGCAACATATTTTTTTACTCATAGCAGATGCTTTGTTTGAAAATCTGGAACAGGATAATGAGAAATAACAGAAGTGATACAACATAACATTTCAATGTTTGCATCTCATTTCCAATATGATGTCTCTGTGACACTAATTACCATAATAAATGGCTGACATACAGATCATTTATATATTTCTGCACATTACAAATCTGTCACCTGAGCACAAAACTGTCACCAAGAGATTTGAACTGACATAACACTATGTGATAAATGTTGGCAGCCCGTAGCTACTGAAACTCCCACAGCTCTGCGCTACAGTAGACTGACCATAACAGATATAGATGAAGCTTAACACATTCTGCTCAAGCATATCACAAATGAGGCTGGGAAATATAGTGCTACACAGTATATTAGACCTCTCCCTCTGAGCAGCTCTGTGAATAGAGAAGCTGTCTGAGGTCAGTCCTGTTTAGCATGTCTGTTTTTTTACTGGCAACCAGAGAGCATTCACACTGCAGGTTCCTATTAAAGCCACTTGTAAGTTTGTTATGTTGGCATTTGACAGGAGACAGTCATGGTTGCTTAACCCTTTGTGTATTTGAAACTTTGAAATTTGCTTCAGTGTTGTAAACACATGTGGGCTTTCCCCCCAAAACCTTTATGGTTTGCGTATATTTGTTGTTGAAGTTGTTCTAATGTTCTGGAACTCACAGCCTGAATGTATATCAAGGCACATTCTCTGTTGCTCTTTTGACAGGATGTTTCGGTGTGTGCGCTCTGTATCTTCATGGGACTGTTCCTGGGACTCTTTCATCTTAATGGCCTCCATCTCCTAACACAACAGTCTTACGAACCAACAGGAACAAACAACTTGCTTTCATTTCCGCTGCAATGCTCAAAGTGATTTGTGAGTTTGTACTTCCAGTTGGGACATGTTACTGTTCAATTATACAAACAATTTTCTCATTTGGCCGAGACAATTAAAGGAACCTCCATCTTCAACAGATACAGAATTTGAAGGCTTTGGTCCTGAAGTCTTAATATGTTCATTCTCATCATTCTGTTTTAACTGAATCTTCTGTATTTAACAAGTTTTGTATTTAAAAAAAGTTTTTGTATTTAAAAAAAATGTTAACTTGTTGAAAAAATGTTAATGCAAGTCTATAAACATCTCCAAATGAGGCTCTTCTCTTGTGGTTATAAGCCAATTTTATGCAACTATGTCTAATCTATTATGCAACTATGTCTAACTATGTCAACTATGTCAACTATGTCTATGTTCCCAGCTAACGGGGAATGTTTTCAGAATGTTCTTTACTAGTTAGCTTTAAAAATAACTTTAACAGTTATTTTATTATAAACATTCCTGGAAATGTTTAACATTAAGTGTTTTTGTTACTTAAAGGAAATGAAAGGGAAACATATTTATAGCCTAAAATTGTTACCTAAGTTCATGACATTTTTAGATTAAAAGCAACTACTCTCAGTTAAAACAACTGCAAGTATTTCTGTTAACTGGTGGGCTGTGCCACTGAACTTTCAACATATTCCCACTGTACATTTGAAGGAAGCTTTATTTTGACTGCTCACATATGCATTTAAACATCTGTAATAACTTCTGTGTTTGGCTCCAGTAACTTTTATTTTCCAGCTTTTTAGAAAACAAATGTTGCATTCTTAATGTAAAATTTGCTGTCCAACATGTTTTAAAACCACATTATTTTTTCATCACGTGCTGTCAACACTTTTAATAGTCACATATGCTCCTTAACAAAGAATCAGATTAATGCTGGATTTAAGTCCTGTAATTAAAGTATAGAGTGTAGACAATTTTCTTAGAAATGATAGGTTACTGTAAATAAAAAATACTGTTAAATATGAGCTGCTGTGGTTAAGAAGGATATTTGTGTTCAAATCTCACTTAACTGCCAGTATTGTATCAATAATGCCATGCTTGCTTGCACTTTATTTTGACATGCTGTGGTCTGCCACATACTAGATTTTTATAAAGGTTTGCAGGATGCAGAAGATATGAAGCTCCCTCAATAAGGTCTAGCAATGTCTGTTCTTACAGTTATGCTTGCTTACCCTAATTTGCAAATCAAATATTTCTGTACAGAATAACAAAAGCCCTGCATTGATTCTCTGGTCAAAACTAATCAAGTGGTTTCTTTGTTCCTCCAGACAATTTAGTTCAGTGGAGTTTGAGGGGACTAAATTCAGCACGACTAAAAAGACTTTATTTGCCCCCGAGGACTTTCAGCAGGTTTTTATTGTTGCATTTATATGGCACTCAACCACCCCCAAATATAACACAGATGACGTCCGACCTTATTTCCATCAGGGGCTATTGATGCGATAGAATTTTCATTATTTGGCAGTCTAGACATTTTCCAGTTACCATTTTAGTGTTTTGAAACACCTAATAGTTTCCAGTGCAACTGGCATTAATTCTGTGATTCTGGTTCCCTTTGTCCAAGCATGCCAATGTGACATAAAACTGCTCCAACCGGTCTTCAACTACCTCATCAGAGATCTACCAACAAATTCACATGTGTACACCAGGCCCCAGAGTCAAGGGTGGTGGTCCTGACCCCTGCATCTTTAGCAGGTCTGTGCCACTGTGTGTGTGTGTGATCAAGAGTGTTTGTGCTGTTTGCATCATCAAACACAGAAGGAAGCAATGTGTGAAGTTCAAATTTGTCACCCCCTCCTCCACCCCACAGTGTATTTGTGTGGTAATAGGGTTGTCTCTTTACACACCAGATTACCCCAGCAACCGCATGTCAGTTCCCTACCAACCACTCATATTTCCATCAGTAACTGTAACTAAGTCTGTGACTTGACTGCAAAGTTTTGTATGTGGAAATAATCCACATACAACATGCAGTGGTGATTTTTGCCTGGCTTAATGGCTATCACAGCATTCATTTTACATTTGCAATTATCCATGTGGCAGACACTTTTATCCAAAGCGACAGTAAAGTAAAGTAAAATAAAGTCAACATATACAGTTTTTATCAGTGCTTGCCTTCCCTGGGTTCAAACCCACAGTCTTTGCATTGCTAACACAATGCTCTACCAGTTTAGCTACAGGAAAGCATTCATTAAGCACATAATTTTTCATTCCAATGGAGTTTTTAGAAATTATTTGATCTATACAACAAGACTGGTGAATTACCTTTTCTATTATTAAGAAGGAAACTTGTGTTGGTTTTCAGCTTAAAATATACAGTACAACTTTTTTTTACCTTTAAAGCTTGTGGCAGCCGTTCTCTCAACAGGCAGTAAAAGAAAGTAACAGGACGCAGCTATGGACCAAAAGAAGGTCTGTAGGGAAACAGACTGATCCAACAGACAATGATTTTGCTCTGTTTTCCTGTGTTTGGGATGCAAGCCAATGCAGCATGCAGAGGTACTGGTTCTGTCCCACAGAGCTGCGCTTCGGCAAATGAATCATTGTGTAGCAGGAGATTTGAGCTTTAAACCAGCTTATCTCATCTGGTGTCACTCCTGTTTGCTAATAACATGACCACAAAGCGATACAGCTCTCAGAATCATCGAGAATCAACACACACCAGCACTTTTTATTAAAGAACTATCACAACTGCAGTGTCACATCTGTTATCTGTTTTTTCTACACTTGAATCACAATCATGATGATATTTAAAATAACAGCACTTTTGTGATATTACTTAAAAAATACACAGTTGTGTTTTTTACACAAAACAACAAGCAATTAAATACAGGATATAAGAGAGAGGTAATTCTGTCTGAGAACACATTTCTATGTGTGTGAGGAGATGGAGGTGGAGGAGAGTGTTGCCCTGTAACTCACTTCATATGTGTCAAATCAGATTGTTGAAGACTGACCAGACTAACCAAGGAAAAAAAAATGGCCAATCGGTGTGAACTTGTCATGGGCCCACAGGGATAAATTATGACAGTTAGTTTACTAAGCCCACTTTGACTCTTACCACAGGAAAACCCTCTATACGCCATATTGTAATGCCACTTTGTTGTTTTCTGTACAAACATTAACACATGGTAAAAACCTGGCATGGAATTAAATGGCCCTCTGTTTATTCGTACTCACTTGTCGATTAGTATGTGATTAAGCATGTGTAATGGAATGTTCCTCAGAGGAGTCTGTGGTCAGTAGAGAAAGATGATGTCATTTCCTTTTCCTGTTACCAGGATGATGAAGCACAGCTTGTCTGTTGACTGCTTGGTTACAGGCAGCTGGATGGAGCTGCCAAGTCAGTGACCAAAAATTGAGCCAGTAGTCAAGTACAAAATGTTGGTGCACAGATTAAACTGTATGGCCATATTTTCCTTTATATTTTTGAGAACCTGCAGGCTAAAAGCCTTATGTATTGAACACACTGTGCTTGTTGACTAGCAATGACTTTGCACATTGTTTTAATGCACAAAGCTTTCACCTGAGCAGATGATAAAATGCTACACAAAAGAACAGACATGAGACATGCTTTGTTACTAGGCTACCTTAGACATCCAGCAACCGCCCCAAACACCTTAGCAACCATGTTGAACAATTAGCTAAAAAACACTCAACGTTTTGCAGCAGCATAAAAATGTGTAAAAATCTTACAGTTGAAAATTATCTAGTCATAATGTCACAGGTGTATGTATATCCAAGAAGAACAAAAATGATAATTCTTAAAAACTCACAAAGCTGAAAACATAATCAATACAATACAATGCACATAATACACAATACATGTAGCCAAAATGTATTATTTATCAATACTGCACTAAACCAAAGGCATAAATACACAAGCAACAACTAAACTAAACACAGGTTAGGCTAGTTGGTAACTAATAAACAGAGAAAGCATTATCTTAAACAGAGATATCATTAACTTAAACAAGACCAATGAACAGAAACAGACATGTCACTAACTAAACTGAAAAGTCATTCTTATGTTCATCTTTACTGTCCACCCATAAAGGCAAAACACTTTTGTAAATGTTTTCCTAAGGTTTATATAAAACATTCACCGAAATCCTCCAGCCAGTGAAAATCTGACCTCCCTTGTTCATGTTCTTTTGGTCATAAACAAAGAAGAAAGACCCAAAGACTCCAGGCAGCAACAAGTGATGTCATAGGAACACATTAACCTGTCTAATGCAGTTTCCAGCCTGTATAACCACCTCATCATTCTATTATTCTGCTATGCTCTCTACAATGTGTGAGGCAACTGTGGAGTGAGTAAGTCTAGATCACTTGAAAGCTTTTAAAATGCCTCTACAGGAGCAAAATGCATGCCTGAATGAACATGTCATTATTGCATTTAAGAGCTTAAAGGCAATGCATGTTTCATAGGCTTATGGTGAGGTCATTTTCATCCCTCGTGAGACTGGTTCATGTCCTCATGACTCTTGTTAACCTGAGGTGATGTCAACAGTGTGTGTAAGCGTCTGTCTATCTTTAACATTTGTCTATAGTCAATGTCTAGTTTTTTTTTCCTTTTTTAAGGATTTAAGGATTTTAATTATTCATTAAAAACTATAGGTTGTGTTTAGCAAAAATGAGGACAAGTTTCATGACTTTCCTAAAATGGAAATTGCTGTATAGAATTTATTTTTTAGAATTAATAAATGTTTTTAAACATATTTGCTACAAGATAATATATTTACAGATAGTAGCTATAAAGCACTTTTCTACCCATTTTTACAGTTCACCCTGTTTTTTTTAGCAGATAGTCTGCTCTCTTACAAAATAAAACAAACGATTATTAGAAACAGATGCCACAGTATCTCTGGTCATTCTGACCATTTAGCCCTTCTAGGAATCACCTCACTCAACTCATGTCATCACATTTAATAGTGACACAGCCCTTTCCATCCTGCAGAGATCTAGACAAATCTTTTCCCGAATACACAGTTTACTTAACTGGCCAAACATTACATAAAACAAATAAACTGAAGTGAGGTGGCCATTAAATGATATCATTAAATGTTTGTGAGGAAAGCTGAAGGGAAAGAACTTGCTTAGAGTGTAACATTTCAGAGCTTTAAGGCAAGCTCACGCAACAATAGCAAATACACAACACAATGTCAATGAGGTGCACAAACTACAGTACACGACATTTGGTCATGAGACTAACACGTTTTCTCACATATATTCACATGAGAGCTTAAACTATTTTTTCTCATTAACACTGTAATAAGACTAGCTGCATTGTGATTGGTTGAATCAGTTCCATCTTTGTGTTCCATTAGACATTAAAGGTTCACACAGCGATAAGGTCAAACGAGTTTGAAAATACTGCAGCGTCTGTGAATGCCTGAGACTGGCTCAGATCACAGAGCTGTCCTGCTTATACTTAACAAGCACCACCGACTGCAGCAAGGACTGATTTGGCCACCATCCAGGGGTTTTGTCACACTTTGGAATTTATGTGCAACAGCAAAATGTGACCAAAAGTCATGTACTGTAAACTGCCTTCAGCCACACAATGATCCTTCAGTCATTTTTCAGTCTATATATATAATACCTCAGATAGAGTTTAAGTTAGGTCTCAAGTTATTTAAGGTGAGTCAAGTCTTTGTGTTAATGTCCACTATATGGAAGCAGTAAACAGAGAGAAATAAAGTTTCTGTATTCAAAAAACATCAAAAGGATACATTTGGAAAAGAAACATATTTCAGTGGAAACCTGTTGAACTGAGGCTAGTGGAGAGCAGATTTCAAATCACACTTTTGGTTAAAGTCATTCCTTCAGTTAGAAGTTTGTTACAATGCATCTTTTAAAGTCTGAAACAGCCTCAGGGCCACATTCACAGGAACAAGACTTTCACATATCGATTCCACGTTTTTCTGACACTGACATCACCCTGCATCAGAAACAAAATAAAAGTTTAATTTTGATCCTAAGTGCCAGAAGGTTTCACAATGTATGAGATAGTTGGTTACAGTAATTGATTCATTGTGTGCTCTGTGTGTTTGGCATCCCTTGAATGCAACAGTTAACTGACCTTGCAGAAAATATGTACCATATTAATGTGAGTTGAACATCAGTATATTTGTGAGATTTGTATGCGGGTCTTAAACATCTTGCATTGAGTCATGCAGGATTATTTAGTCCTTTGAATGTGAGACATGATGGAAAAATATAACTAGCTGATTGTAATCTGGCTTTAAAGATTCCATTAAAACATTTATTGACCCACAAGGAAAAATAACTTCCAGTAAACCTTTGCTAAAAACATATGTTGATTCAAAAATTGATGTCTAAGTAAAAAGAAAAAAAAGTGTGATCAAGCACAACTGTTTTTTATTGCTTTATATATTTTTGAATGATTATGCAAAATGCCATGAAATACATTTAGAATTAGAGAAACGTATGCATCAATTGTGCCAATATAAACTGGGTGTAAGAGTTTCCTATAGATTGATGTAATGGTTGTATTTATAGGGCTAAAATTAGGGTGTCGCCTTCAAATTTCTGTACACAAGGACTCCTTTCAGTTATTGTTGGGTATTTCCCTCTGTCTTCCCATGTAGGCAAACCTACCAGCCGTGCGTTTCCACGCAAACCCAACTCATCTGGTCATCCAGGCTGTCTTTACACTGTCATGCCTCTGGTTCCATTACGTCAATAAACCATAATCTGCCACAGGGATCTGACAGCATGGTTTCCCAGTCTGTTCTACCAGGACTCAATAAAAGCACAGCAAAATCTGGTGGTTCTGCACGAGTGAGAACCTGGTGACTGCTGGCATAATTTTGCTTACTGTTGGCTATGCGTAAGTAAACTCTGAAAGCACAGTCATTTATTCTTCAGAATATCAGTTAACCTTCTGAGTAATTTGGTGAATCTATAGAGTATTAAAAGAAGTTAATAAGGACAGAAGAACTTGTGTAGTTCCATACACTGACTCTTTTAACTGGCACAACTGTCAGTATTCAATATATCAACCTGTTCCAAAACAAAGACTGCATATTGTTGTACACGTCCAACTTAAGTATCTCTGAGCTGTAACAGTTGAATTATTAATGTGTGTTCTAAAATCTCAATTTGTTCTGTCACATATTTGGATAAATAATGTACGTATTTGGAAAGTGTATATCTGAGGGTTAGACATACTGATGCATTTCTCTTTAAATGAAAGGTTTGGCCCAGAGAACACAGAATATAAATTACTGGTTTAGAGGATATGGCTTATCAGATCTGCCAAACATGAGAATGTATAATCTTGTGCCAGAAACTCCCTCATAATGTTTAGACACTGTGTGTGTGTGTGGATCTGTTCCAAATCTAGTAAACTTCCTCACTGTCTACATAGGCAGTTCTGTGTGTCATACAAATAACACTCCTAATGCAATGAGACTTTACTCATAATTGATTTTAAAGAAATTAATCAGCTAGCTGTGCTATTAAGACAATTATTACATATATACAAATTAAAATGATTAAAGCACAAAGCCTAAAATTCCATTGTACATAGAAACAAACATTAAAATATTTGTTAAATGCAACACCGTGTGTTTAATTGATGTTTTGTCCACCATCTTGGAATGATTTGGTCACAGTTTGTTATGGGAATGTCTTCTTTGTAAAGGATACATATAATGCTGCCTCAGAGTTTGACAAGAAGAAGTTATCTTAGAAAGTTAATGAGACTAAACATCATGTTAAGATAGAGGTTTGTTTAAACAGTGTCTCTGTTTAAAGACCTTTGACTTTTCAGAGAACCCTGTTTAGTAATGGTCAAGGTTTCCTCCTAACTTGTTAATCCACTTGGATCTGTTAGTCTAAGTGTGTGTTTTTAGCTCTGTTTATGAACCAGACCTTGCTGGGTGTCAATGGAGTAAATTAATGCAGCATTACAAATGATTGTTTTAAATGGCAAAATGTTTTATCTATAAAAGCTGTACAAATCCTTTGGTGTCTCTCAGAGGTCCACAAGACTCCTTTGAATTTTTATAAAACTGTGATTTATGTAGCTGTTAGCTCTGCGTCTTGGCTGTCTGTGTGTGTGTATGTGTGTGTGTGTGTGTGTGTGTGTGTGTGTGAGTGAGTGAGTGTTTGTGTGTGAATGTGTCTGAGAGTATAAGAAAAAGATGTGACTGTGTAAACGTACAAACTCTTCTCTCCCAGGCAGCCAATCAACAGCCACACCCTACTTGCTGTGACCTTTTGAGGAAAAGCACCAAAACAGCCACACTTATCTCTGGTCTCTTGAACAATTTCCTCAATACGCAACGGCCTGGAAAATTTCAAACACTTAAATGCCTCTGTAACACCATGACAAGTTACTTTTTCCACAGAAATAACTTAAACCTCATATATTTGTACAAGGTGCTGCAGAGTTGCCACTTTTGTTGGACAAAGTTTCTGAAATATCATTGTTTTTTTTCTCAATGGTTGAAAAAGGTTGAGAAAGTCACTGTAATATTTAGCTGATGTAACAGTTTAGAAAATAAATGCATTTATTAGCAGTTTGTGAGTCTCAGAGGCAGACATGCAGACTATAGTAAACTAACCTGTTGATTGAAGCCTAAATTAAAGTGTTTTAATATAAAGATGTCTATGCAGTGACTGCACTGAAGTCTCACTTTACTAGCAGCTGATAACACAAAGCCCCCTGAAATCTCTCTGACTGAAGTGGGTGGTCCATTGGAACATGAATAAAAAACTCAGTTTAAATGTTTGTCTATTCTAATCTCAAAACATATAGCCAGATAGCCAGACAGATTTTGGAGGGGTTTATAGGAGTTAATCATCAAGTATCTCAAACCATACACATGATATAAGCTTAAAATAAGTAAAAATGTATTTATTAGGTTCTGTCACTGTGTTGTCTATGGCTTCTCATTGTAGCTACTAATAACTGTATTGACAGACTGAGTGTTGAAGGATTTAATGGATTTAACCGTTGTAGGAGGATAACTGATAATCTGCACTGATAGTCCAGGACTTCATTTGTAGAGCTCTGGAGACCATATTGTTTTATGCTTAAACATCTATTTCCTCATTGTGAGCTAAATAGGACTGTGTTTTCTTTCATTTGTCCCAGATGACTATGATCTCAAAGTTGAATTGTTGTAATCATATTAAAGTGTTTTTAAAATGTGAGAAAAAAAGAAATAAACCTACTTTCAGGCTTCATTCTCACGAATAAGCAGAGCTGAGTCAGGGTGGACCTTGAGTTACTAAGGTCTAACAGCTAACAGCTTCAGGAAAAGTTGCCCACAATCTCACACACCCCTTTCTCAGCCCCTGGATGTATTTTCATACACAACACCATATTGCCATGGAGATTTTTCCTCCTACATTCAAATCAACAGCAAGTTAACATGTTTTCAAAACTTGACCAAATTATCACCATATGTATTTAAGCTAAGCAGTTGTTACATGAACAAAAAGAAATGTAACATTGATATCTGAGGTTGAGTGTGTGTGATGTAGGAATAAGGACATAGTTGGAACTGTCTTGAAACATTAAGTCTGTTGCATTCGAGACATTCATCAGTGAGACTGTAACCATTTCTACAGATGTTCCCTGCTGCAAACATGATGTTGTTGATCAGGTCCAGGCCAAACGGTGCCACCTTTGCAACAAGTCCACAATTTTTGACAGACACATCAACCAGCTAATACAATGGCCTCAAATGTATTCCAAGCCACTCTAAGCTAAGGCATTCCTAACATAAAGGACTCTGAACACAGGAGCCCTTGAGCTTGTCTTACTGGCTAAACTCTCTTGAATGTTCATGTGGTTTATCAGTAACTGTGACGCTGATAATCCACATATATGGCTGCCGGGCAACAGGAATTTCAACATATCCTTAATCTCCCAGGCATGAGTACCTTGTGGGAGTACCTTACCTTGAAGACTGATGATGACTCTGACTTCTGGGTTTTAGAAGATTCCTGGGGCCTGCTGCCTGTATCCTAGACGTCTAATATCAACAAGTAATGAAATCATCTGTTGTATTAACCGCTCAGGTTATCTCAGTCAGAGACTTGTGTTTGTGCATGTTTCAAAAGTTCAAATGTTTCATAATTCTCTGTCAGCTTTATAGAAAAAACAAGGTGGGCTGGTAAATGACTTCTTGGGTGGGCTTACCTGTATGATCTTTTATGGTGTGATTGTTTTTTACAGTACCTTTATTTATTTGGCTGATGCTTTTATCCAAAGCAACTTACAGTGAATTCAATGTAAACATTTTTTTTCTATCAGGACTTGCCTTTTCCTGGGATCAAACCCATAACCTTTGCAGTGTCAACACAACACTCTACCAGTTGAGCTAACAGGAAGGCCTGTCTTAGGGCAAGACAATTTCTCATTTAAGAATGTGTCACTTATTCTTCAAGATGGCCTTAGAAATTAGTTGGTGATTCTGGGAAATCATTCTATTAGACTATCATTCTCAAATATTTTAAAAAATCTCATGCAAATCCCAGGAAAATTACCATACAAGCCCTTTGAAATTGATAGAATAAGAAAAGCTGACAAGAAAAATCACTCAGCCACTTTTTGCTGTCAGATGTCTGGCAAGACATCCTCTAATCAAATGCCTTCTTAACTAGGACGTGATGATTTGAACATTACACATCATTATGACAACTACAGGTTTTGTAATGGATATAAAATCTTCTATCACATATATTTTTATATGCAACTTTTATAAACACTATGACAAACAGACACTGTATGATGGTATGAAAGGGCTGTGGTTAGTCTCTAATGACCTTGGAAACTTAAAGATGACTTGGATATCACTGTGGTCTTTGCAGAAAACTTGCCAGTTATTTTTTTTCCCCAGAAGTAGCTGAGATAGTATTGGCATCATATCTATTGAATCATTTCAGTCCTCAAATGAAAAGTCCAAAACATCACTGAAGAAAAGAATATTACTGGAAAAAACAATTTAGCTAGATGTTTCAGATGTTGCCAGTAGTAATCTGAGAGGCACAATGATTGCTATGCGTCAGTGAAGTGGCTGAGCAATCATAAATGTTTATGTCTGTGTTTTTAGTAAAGCCTTCATGCTTAAATATTGTTATACTTATACATGTGGAGGGTTGATGAGACAGCTGCAACACAGTTACAGTTATGGGTTTTAAAGTTTTTACAACCATTTCAGTCATCACTTCACTGTTCTGTCTTAGGTTTTATATTGTAATTTATACAGTGGCCTTAAAAAGTATTTGGACACAGAAAAATGTTTGTGCGTCACTGCGTTACATAACTAGGTATCTGATTTATTTTAAAGCAACAGAGAAATAAACTGTTTTCAAGCTAAACATATAACCTCATAGTTCCCAAGTCTATCACAACACGTCTCTCCTCTGTCAAAATAAATATGTATATATATTTGAACATGTTTTGGTTAGAAATATCCAAACTGACTTACACTAAATTACATACATTTTTAATCAATACTTGTATTCTCTGGAACTGAACCCACAACCTTTGCACTGCTAACGCAATGCTCTACCAGTTGTGCTACAGGAATTTTCTTTTTTGGTGAGCTACACCTGTTGTTTTTTTTGCTAGGATACTTGCATAAACATCTTCCAGATACTAAAATATTAGCCACTAAACAAAAATGGCTCATAAATGTGACCTTAGTTTTGGAAAACTCTAGCATTATTGGTTTCCTGAAGTTATTTGGATTTATATTGCATAATCTAAGTCATTTGCATTCAAACATTTGTCTGTGTGTCCAAATACTTTTTGGGTCAACTGTAAATAGTTAATATGCTACAAGTCATATTTCACAAGATGTCTGTTGGCTGTAAAACAGTGAAATGTCTTTGCATTTTAAAGGAAATAACTTTTCTATTATATAAAGTAAAACCTGATCTGCCAACCTTGTGACGTATAAGCTACAGTTATGGTATCATACAGCAAATACAGACAAAACCATTTGGGAGAGAATAAAAGACCTCAGGTTTAGGTGAAGGGTGTTTACGTGAATCAGTAGGTGGGGATCGCTGCTCAAATCGTGGTCCACGACGAAATCCCGAGGAGTCGGATTTCAGTGTTTGAGGGAGTCTGGACAAACTGAGACTGCCTTTGTTCACGTGGAACTCCTCGCAGTCCCGGGTGGGTGTGCAGGAGAGAGGATACTGAGCGGGTGAGCTGCCTCTCACTAAAGGGACCACTGAACTTGGCGGCATGGGTCGTGCCAGTACTTCATCAATGGGGTGAATACTAGTTTCTTCCTCCGCTTTCAATTTTCATTCATTTGTTTTTGAGACAGATCTCGCATCTTCATCTTTATTTCTCACCAGCAGAGTTCCACTGTGGTGCTGGACTGTTATTTCTGTGTGCATCTGTTCTCCTGGGATTGCCGTTCAGCACTCCGACTCCGGTATGTCTCATCGATTACCAGTTTAAAAAGCAAACACCCATTTGGGCTTTACAGGTGTACTTAGACTGCAGATAATCCAGCTGTAAGTAATGTTACTGATGCATTAATAGAAATAAGCTTAAACCGTGTTCGTCCCTGTGGGAAACTGTTGGCAACGCTTTTGCAATTTTCTAAGAAAGTTTTGTTCCCCACTGAGGCATCAGTGTTTGGTCATTTTTTTCCACGTTGCTAGTACATGTAGAAATGTTTTATTTATTTGGGGAAGGTCCCAAAGAGACTATATGACATTTACATTTTTCCCTGTAAAAGGGTCGCTAATGCTCTATGTACATTAGAAGTAGCGGGCTAAAACTGCGGCTATCAATATTACAGGTTACACATAGTATAGTATAGTATAGTATAGTATAGTATAGTACAGTACAGTACAGTGTAGTGTAGTATAGTATAGTGCAGTACAGTATAGTATAGTATAGTATAGTATAGTATAGTACAGTATAGTGTAGTATTGTGTAGTACAGTATAGTATAGTGTAGTATAGTATAGTACAGTATAGTGTAGTGTAGTGTAGTATAGTATAGTATAGTATAGTATAGTACAGTACAGTATAGTGTAGTACAGTATAGTAAAAGTTCAGATCTCGCAGACAGTGATGCGCTCTGTACCAGTGACCATCTCTCACGTGCTGACACTGAACAACTCATTGAACTGTCATTGCGCAATAATTTGTTCGAGTACAGTATTAGAATGAATTACAATTTTTAATACCTTTTAATAACATTTATGTATTTTAAAAACACTTTTTAATAAATTTTAATACAGTTAATGGTTTCAAATAGTAGGTCTTCATGAAACTTTTATCCATACAGTAAAAATTTTTTAATGCTGTGTCTGGTGCTCTGTGTTTCCATTACACCTCTTCCACAACTTTTATGCCAGATTTATCACATTTCCTGAGCACAATGACTTAAAGAGACTCACTTAAGGCTTATTAAATACTTTCCATGTTTCCATTACTGTCCGTATGGGGAACATAGTTTTATGATGGTATTCAGTGTCACAGAAGGTGGCCACAGAAGGATAAGCTCTGATTTTTCACCTCAGTTACCCCCATAATGACAGGCAGTTGGCAGAGTTTGTTCACTTCAGTCAAAACAGCAACTTTCTGTAATCCCTAAAAGAAATTATTCCCCAAGGATGACATAATGTTCACAATAGGTGTATTGTGTACCATCTGTAAAGTAATGCAGTACTGCTTATAGTCACTCCAGTGAGCCGTGGGCCAATGTATTGCATTCTTGACATTCATTTATGTTCATGATAAACTTAATGCTTTGAGACACTGCTTGGCTGCTGTTGCAGGGTTCCAATAACTGCAATTTTTTCACTTGACAATCAGCTGATATCAGATACACTAAATACAGCCTCTGTATGTGAACTTGAGCTGGAGGAGTGAGTGTGACATTACTCTCCTGTCTTTGACAATTTCACCCTTGAGTCCTTGTGATTTACATTTCAGGATCTCCTGTAATATATAATGATAAATCATTTTGAGGAACTCAGCCAGTAGAGCTCTGTACTGGCCATGCAGACTGATTTGGGACAAATATTTCCAGCCCCAGCTGTAAACACAGAGGCAATAGAGCTGTTGCCACAGAAACGACCCTTTATAATGCATTGGAGGAGAGCAGCTGCTTTTGTATTTCAAATGTTTGTTTAATGCACAAACCTATAATAGCTTAGGCCTTTGTTCTCAGAGTTTGGATGTCTGTTGCTCAAGCTGTCTTCCTTTGACTGTATAGTCTGGCCATGGCTGTTCAGTTTTTATTGTGTGGGGTCAATTTTTGAATATACAACTGCTACTTATCACAGACTGTAGGATTCTCTCAGTCAAACCTGGTTGGTTTTATAGTGACTCGCTTTGACCCAACTGGATTTTAGACAGTTTAAAACGTATACCAGTTTAATTCTCCAGGGGTTTATATGTTTTGGTTTGGGAATATTTTGGTTGGCTCTGTTCTTGTTTACTTTATATTAGGGTTATTATCTTAACCCAAGAAGCAATCATAATCTGAAAAATGTCAACTTGCATTAACCGAAGAAAGGCAGTTTGGTCTTTTGTAACATGACTTTCACTTGAAGGATTTTTCAGATTTTCATCAAAGAAATTTAAACCTTGACAAAATATGATAACTTTTAGTCAGTAAATCTAAGATGTTAGGACTAATGAACCAGTGTATAATCCTCAATGTCCTTTAATTTCATTACAAAAATCTACTATAAATTGTAAAATGGGAATGTTCTATATGACATAAGATTAATAGTTTTGACTATTATAGTTTGACATTTTTATTGGAAATGAGTTCCGATAGATATTTGAAGATGTGAAAAGAAAAATGACTATAAACACAGATTTGTATATCTTTTTCATATGAATTTGTAATATCAAAGAATATACAGAATTATTCTCCTTGCAATGGCCTAATTCTAATAAAATTCAGAAAGACCAAGTGGTCAAAGACCACCTTGTGTGTTCTGTGAAATATGCCATTTCATGTATTTCACTTATCATTTATAGACATTACCAAGACATACAAAACGGAGGGCAATATTATTTGCATAGTGACTGTTACCATAGAGATGGAGATGACACCTTTGATTTCAGTGTTTTTCCAGATTGTGTTTTCCTACCATGACATACAGTCTGCAATGTTTTTGGGTGTATATGTGTGTATGGGTGTATTTAAGTCAGATTTGGTCAAATCAAGTGTGTATGTTGCATAATTGTGTGGAACATACACACTGAGAAGTGTGAGAAGGTTTTTCTTCCTCCACACTGAAAAATATGCCACCAGTTTCTGGAAAATATTAAGTGATGGATAAAACTCCTTCAAAGGAAATGTGCAACAGTGTCCAAACAAGAATGGCAAAATAACATCTCATCCACTTCCCAGCTGGCACAGGGAACAGGAGAGTTACTGTGGGAAATGCTAATTCTGTTTTGGGGAAAACGGTGGCTAGGAGTTTAACCACAGAATTTGGTTTTGCTTATTGTGAAGGTTTTTAAAAGTAATGGACCTTTTATTCAAACATTTGACTATGTCAATGAAGACAATGCCTGAGGTGTTTTTGTTAGGTTTAAATTTTCCTGTTATTCTGGAAAGCTTATTGTGGGAAAAAAATTCCTAATATATAGTTTATTGTGTATGGAATACACAACATTTGTGGTTGTGAGTGTTGTGATTATCATATTCATATTGACATTTTGGTGTCTCATGGCCATAAATGAGAAACAAGAACGACAGCTTGACTTGTTTGGTTATTTTTGGTGCAAGAAACATTAACAATTGGCGATACATTAACCTATGATCTATAAACCACTATATGTGTGTTTTTAATGTGTAGAAATTACACACTCCATCCACTCAGGCCACTATGTGCTACAGGCCTGGAAGCTAAAATGCTGCCTGTTTATTATCTGTCAATGGTGAAGTGAGCATAACCTCAGAGCAATCTAAACGTTCCTCTGTCTGTAGAATGCTGAGTATCAACACAGATTTAAGAGCTGTTAGTGCATTCAGATCTGCTTAGTGTACTCCAGGCCATACAGTCTGCTCAGAGCTGGGTCATGTATTTTGAGTTGTATATCTTATAGTTAAGATATGGAACATGTACTTCATAACAAAGCATTAAACAAGCATGTATGTAAATGCAATACATCTATGTAATATACGATCCTCCCTGGTCGCATATAGACGCATTTAGTGATCTTAGTGATTACTTTTTGTGTTCTGTTAGTAAAAAGCAAGGGAAGATATTTGTCAGTGTTTGTACTTATTGCCTACCTATTCCATCCCTAATGTGTCATCACAGTAGGAATGTCCAAACAGAAACTTTGAAAAACAGAGCTCCCGGTAAGAGGAATATTTTTGCAGACCAGGCAGGGAAGCGTAGCAGGAATGAAATGAGACACAGACCAAAACAGGAAAGCTTGAATGGATGGCTTCATAACATGACACATCACAGCTATTAGAGAAACAAATTCCCATTGTGCTTAACCTGTTTGTTTGTATATGTGTGGGACAGCACTACCGATCTTTTGTGGTCCCTATGTGTGTTCTGTATTTAGAATCTGTTTGTAATTATTGTACACAAGGGAGTCTGTGGCTAGTTGTCACACTTTTTACTACAGTGAATATTTGTTTAAGCAGTTCATTTCAGCCTTTAAGTCTACTATACTTAAGTCTTTAAGGTGCTTTAAACACACATACAAAATGACTGCTACAGAAAACACATTTGTAAATGGACTTGAACTTTAAAATGAACTTTTACAGTATTTTATAAAAAGAGGCATAATCTGTAAATAAAGCATGATCCCAGATAATAGATGAATACATTACCTGAAATATAACAAAAATATAGATAATAGCAAAAATCATTGACCTTGTATACCATTGTGCTGTTTTTTCTCCCTTTTAAAACCTTCCAGCCTGTTGAAAGCATAATACTTTAGCCTGTCTATTTTAAACTGTTGACTAGTTTTTCCCATATTGAACGTGTTCAGTGAAAGACTTTCCTTCTGTCACATCTTAAGCTATGACTCAGGTCTCAAGATGTTTCACTGTGTGATGTGGAGGGAAGTTCTAAGAGACTGAGACTGGTGGACATTTGCTGTGAATGAGCATTTTGCTAAATTTAATTTACTTGATTCATTTACTTAAGCTTAATTTAATTTAATTTACTTACGTCATAAGTGTATTTGTAAAATTGACAAGCAGTGATGCTAAAAATTGTAAGAACTTACACACTATCTTCTACTTTTTGCTACTTGTTTTTATATTTCTTCCTACTGATATATTTCTTCTTTTATGTAGTCTGGCTGAAATGAGTAATTGGAAATTTCTTGTCAGTTATGGACAATAGGGGGTCCATCAACAGGGGTGTATGTGTTTAACTATTTAAACAAAGACAGGATATGACCTTTTGACTTCCTGTAAATATTGGCATATTGCAATCAAAGCCATGCAGAAAAAAAAACAATAAATGTGGACATTTATAACAGTTGTAACATGATGGACATGACAGAACTTTTATTAAATTTCATTTCCTTCCTTCATGCAGATGACACTAGCAGGCTGTATTTCAGTACAAAATCAGGCATCTTATTTAATAACCACCCTCAATCCGTTTTAACCAACATTGATTGATTCTGGATTAAATTATTATTCAGATCTTTTTTATTTTCAGTTTTATTGACTTCTTGCTTATTTATTAAGAAGTAATCTAACTGATGACATAATCCGTGTTCATAATGTTCATATTTGTGACAAGCATGTCTTTCATATGCAAACACTGGAGTCCCACAGTAAGTTAATGCATGTACAGAACAATTACAAATGCAGCAACTGTTTACATTAATTAGCTGCTCTTGATCACTCATTTTTTCTTGAGTCAGGCTGAAGGTTTGCGGCCAGCAGTCTCCAGCCCTTCTGTTTTCCTTCTCCAACCCAAACATGTCTTTGAGCACCTAATCACAGCTTTCTTGTTTCCCTGATTAGGCTGTTAAAAGGTTTATGGAGAAACCACTTAAATTTCCTCAGCATAACATGGATATGTGGATATGGTTATTGTCTTTGTCTAGAGTGGACTGTGAAAGACATTTACAGCTCACAAAATATGCTGGAGATGCAATAGGCCAGTAACATGTCAAATGCAAAAGTGATTAGACTGAATTATACTCACTGAATAAAACAAGCTTTGCGAGGGCAGATTATAAACCTCATTATCACATCCTCCAGACACCAGGCAAAGCCCGTCCCTGACAATATGATACAAACCTCACAGCAGGGTTCCTCACCTGGATTTTAAATGGCTCTGCTGGGAGTTACAAGCAATAACACTGTGATGTGTCGGTCAACAAATCTGTTCTGCCAGTTTTGGAAAGTTTCCAGCACTTTCCAGGTGACATTGCAGCTCTGTTAATAGCAATAGCTGACTGTTACAGAATTCAGCTACTTCTTAAAATACAAACCTTTGTACATAACCTACTAAGGAAATATCTGTCAGTTTCTAAATTCCCACAGAAGAGCCATGCAATGTTAATAATATTGTTTTAAAAGCTTTTTTTTATTATGTTGTCCTATGAGACCAAATCTACATTCCAAAGTGAGGAAGAAAAGCTAATGGCTTGATGACACGTATATATGTTCCTGTGTAGCTCAACTGGCAGAGCATTGTGAAGCGCAAAGGTTGTGGGTTCAATCCCAGGAAGCACAAGTGCTGATAAAAATGAATGCCTTGAATTTGCTGTGAGTTG
>JBAJNP010008075.1:0-21054 GCA_036877545.1 Yasuhikotakia modesta | reverse complement strand
TATCCTCCTAAAATAGCTAAAACTAAAAACAAACTAAAAACTACTTCCAAAAATATTCAGCTTTGATATTAATGAGTTTTTGGATTCATTGAGAACATGGTTGCTGTTCAATAATAAAATTAACCCTCAAAAATACAACTTGCCTAATAATTCTGCACTCCCTGTGTGTATATATATATATACACACACACACACACACACACATATACGTATATATGTATTAGTTATACAGCAACTGTATAACTAAGTGTTTACCGTTAGTGTTAGTTGTTCAAATTCAAGTATGATGACTGATTATTGTTCAGGGTTTAATGACCGGTTGCCCATCACACGCAGATGTACAGACAAGCAGAGACAAGCAAACACACAAGAAATCATTGTGTACATAACACAATTTAAGTGTGCTTCAAAAGGATAAGGGCATGGAAGAGAGGTGTAGCCTGCAATTATGGGAATATTAAAACAGGACATTTACTAATTCTTATGTGTCAGCTTCTGTTTTCAGGAACCTTGCTGTCACATTTTCAGCTAGTGTTTGAATGTCTAAACCTCAGAGGCCCAGATTAACACACCTTACCTCTAACCTCTGTTATATTTAGGAACATTTGTAGCACAAATGAAGGGACATCTTATTAAACCCTGACAAACTATCACAGTAACATGGAGGAGCAACAGAGCCACGCCTCCTGCATTATTATATGGCAGGATGCATTTGTCCTAGAATCTGGGTGTGGTTGTTCCTTAATCTATTTCAGGTATTTAGAGTTTCTCAGTTTTGGCCCTTCCCATCCGTGGCACTTTGTCAAACCAAGTTCTGACAAATCTGGTGTCAGTCACTCATCCAGTTTGTTCTGTTTCTCTTCACCAGTCAGAGTATCAACCAGACATGAAACTTAAATCAGGTAGGGCTGGTTCAGAAAACACCCATTTTTATCTTTCTCTTCCCTTTTCTTACTTCTCAACATTGGCTTAGCTTACAAAAACATCCATACTTTATACAAAACTATCCATACAAACTTTAAATCAGAAATTACTTGTGAAAAAGTCACATTGTGTCACTGTGAATCTGAAATCATTTCTCTCTGATTCTCAGTGACTCGGAGACTGAGAGTTGCTCTCAGGTCAGTTCATTCTTTCATTGTTTTTAAAGGGGGACTTGTCTGAACTTGCACAGCAAACAGAAGAGATGGTGCCATAACTCTGGATTATCCACTGATGACTAGACAAACACGACTCGTGTTTAAAGGAACAGTTCACTAAAAAATATAATGATCTCATGGAAAGCAACTTTTTCATGATGTAGTGATTTTTATATGAATTGATTTGTTGTGAACTGTATAAAAACATGTTTATTAGCAAGCAGTGATGCAACTGTAGTTTCTTCATATAATGTAACAATCTGAGATGTATGCTTCATTATGCAAATGTGTAACATGACTATAGACACATTCTGACAGTAACTGCATTTGATGTTGTCCAATTGATTTCACTTAGAGACAGAAACTGTTTTTAACACAGACTCTGGGATTTGTAACTTTGTTTAAATGTACAGCTATATTAGACATTAAAGCAGAAGCTATTTAAATATACACTTTGTGAAAGTCTGGATTCTGCTAAACTTCATTCTGTGTGTATGTGTGTCCCATGAAGAAAGGATTTTAAATTAGGTAAATTATCCATTAATAGTTACAAAATATAACTTTAAAATATGAAAATATAATAATATACATAAAAATATAGGTGAATACATGTTAGAAATGAGCTTCCTCATTAATCTAATGAACCATCTGTAGTCACACACTTATCACAATACTAATTTAATTTGGCCATTCACATTTCAAGGCTGCAAAAAATCTGTTAAGACTCCATCATTATTTCTAGTAAAAAAATTATAAAATGTGTTGCAATGTTTAAAAATGTGCTATAAAAACTGTGAGCTTGATTCTTCTGAAAATTAGTCCCCATAGCAGAAATTACCAGGAAGTTTAGGCGTAAAATAACGTTATAGCACAGATGGCTTTTTAAATGAGGAAGGTTTCACTGCAAGACAATCATTGACTGAGAAGAGACATAAACATCAGTTTCAACTGTGACAGAGAGACTGACAGGAAGTGACTGTGGCTCACTGTCAATTCTGTGTGTCATGACTCTGAGTTCTCAAACTGTATTTTAAGAGTTTCCCAGGTGATTAACTGCTCTAAAATGAAACTAAAATATTTAGAAAAATGCATTGATTTACATAACTATCAGTCAGACGTTTGATCACAGTTTAGTGTACTTTGTTATTTTGTTTAGTAATTCAAAGCACAAATATGATAATTATGTATTGACCAAACAAATGTTACTGCCATCAGTTTTTAAAGGCTTCTTTTTTATAAAGACTTTTTATGGCTTCTTTTAAGAGCCATAATGAGGTTTTCTCAACCAGAAACAAACAAATTATAACAAATTTGAAGCATTTAAATACTAGCTTGTTTGGTTTAGAAAGTTTACAAAGACAGGATCACAAATAACCACCAGGAAAACTGATGGATGGAAATGAGCTGGAAAAAAAAGTCATGGAAATGAGGTGGAAAAATCTCAATTATAATTGGCTATAAAATGAAACCTTTAGATGACTTAAGCTGTGATGTCAGCATGAGTAAAGGGATAAAATGTTACATGACATAAGAGCTGTTATTTGACATGCCCACACACATCTCCACACCCACGTGCTGCTCGTGTCAAAAACAATGACAAACCTTTAGTTACAGAAGAACAGAGTTACATACACATTCATAAACACTGTATTCACAAACACTCCCGCTTTACCTGAAGGAAACAGCGTTGCGAAGGGGTGTGTTGCCATAGCGATCTTTGGCATAGACAGTGGCCCCCTGACCCAAAAGATACTGCACCATTTTGAGATGCCCTTCACATGCAGCGATGTGGAGAGGAGTCCGACCATCATAATCAGGCATGCTCAAGTCAGTGCCCTGTGTCACAAGAGTGGATCAAATGTACCTCCACAATTAGGGCTGGGGATTAGAGCTATCAGTTGTACTAACTTAAGTTATACTAATACAGTTTTATACTAAAACAGTGAACGTGAGGCCTTATCTAAAAACAGTCTCATCAAATTGCAGATAAAAAATGTGTGCATGTTTCTGTGAAAACAAGTCTCAAAACTGGTTGAAAAACAAGTACTTGGATTTGTGTGTTTGTTTGGAAGAAGTGATGGTATTTCAGTCTCAACTGATTGACAGTTGAAGGACATTTGCAGAACTGGCCCTTAAAAAAGACTATCACAAAACAGTCACAGCAGAGTCACAGCACAGTCACAGCACAGAATAGTCACAGCAGTTATCACAGAACAATCACAGCACAGAATAGTCACAGCACAGTCACAGAACTGTTTTTGAGTATGTTATCAACTGCTTACCATTTCCTTTATGGCCTCTAAAGCTTCAATGTCTCCGATCTTAGCAGCAGCACAGGCCAGTGTGGGTGTTAGAGCATCTCGGACTGCTTCAAGCTCCTAACAACATCAGTAATATTACAGCTAATAACATTATACCAATATGTATTTATATTTTTATTATCATTTATTGATTTATTCATATTTAATTTAGCAATATTTTCAGCTTTATGTAGGTTTATAACATAATAAATAAAGCACATATCACAGAATCCTGAATTCTGTTTTTAGCCTCTATCGCCATCTTTGTTTGAAACATAAAATTGCAGGTCATTTTGCCAATGGTTATTTACTCCTCATGTTGAATTAATAAATCATTACCATAAACTTACCCTTGAAATTTGGGTTTAAACAAGTTTAAACACTGATCTGTTATGTAATTACTTACTGATTTAACCAAGTTACAAATAGCAGCTCTTAAAATGCCGTACAAAAACCATATTATCCAAATTGTTTTGTTTAAATGAAAACAAGAATGGTAATTAATCATTTATATACATCAGTATTTAAATCTTCTGAGATCAAAGTGCGCCATTTAAAAAACTAAATTCAGTAATTCAGTAAAAACTTTACTGAATTTATTTTAATCATTGGAATGTTTATTGGAGTGTTGCTTGTTTATACTATATACATTATTATAGAAAAATAATAATGTATTCAGCATCTCATCATCCTCATTGCTACTGTTGGACTCACCTCTTTACAGCTGATGCTGAGAGATTTGGCAATAACTTGTATAAAGCGACTGTCACTGAGAGACAGTTTGGCCCCCTCCAGGTCAGCTGTCATCTCACCACGCAGATTGCGGCTCAGCATCTTTAGAACAAATAACATATTTTAATAGTTTAAAGTAACAATGTCTTGCACTGTACAGAGCAAAAATATAGGGCAAAACTGGCCCTATATAGTTATTGCGGGTGTACACAATAACTTTCATCAATTAACGACAGTGTATATAAATGCAGACAAAAGGTAATTTTCCACAAAGAACAAAAGCAATTTTTGCCAATTTATCTTCTTTTTTGCCAATTTTGCCAATTTTTACATATTTACATATTATATCTGACAAAAGTCTTTGGTAGAAATTTAGCTTAAAAAAATAAAAAAATGCCTTTTAAATAAAACTGACTTTTGTGTACAATGTTGACTTCTGACTCAACTTTGTGCTGCCAATACAATATTTTCACACATGAAACATTTCACAAAATGACAACTGACAAATCAATGATACAACAAAAATAATTTTTACCCATTGAATATTTAAACCCTGTATTATTATTTCACACTTTACCTAGATTATGAGTTTGAAAAAAATACAATTTACAATTTTATAAAAAAATTGGGATTTAAAGTCTTAGATATAAACGTAGATAAACAACTGCAGCAAAATAAACGAGGAATTAAAGACCTTCTTTTTCTCTGGTGTAGTGAGATCTCCTCTGGCCAGCACATAGGAGAGTTTAGACAGAGCAGATTCTGGGGTCATATCACAGCCAGCCACCAAACCTGCATCACTCAGAGCCTGACAGGAAACAGTGAGGGATTAAAGGCTGATGAAATCAACCCACATAACCTTATTCACAAGCTAACATTCCTACCTTGCCAGTGGCGTATGAGGTGGTGACTGAGCCCCTGAGACACTGGGTACAGTTGATCATGATAAGTCCTCTCTCTGTCGCTTTCCGGATCTCCTCCAGCAGATCTGTGCGGTTGTCGGGGGCGTTGCCGCTGCCATACGTCTCCAGAACTATCCCCTCCATAGGGGGCTGCAGAAAGGCCCTGACCTGAGCAAACAACAACATAACATGACTGAAACATCTGCACTATTAGTTAAACAATTTTACAGTATGATTTTTACATCGGGTTAATTTGTCAGAAGAACAAGAATTCACAACCATAATGCAAAATATCGTTTTGAGAGAAAAATAGCATTTAACAAGAAAAATCATGTACAATGAGATCTAAGGCTTATTCACACCAAGAATGATACTATAAAAATTATAATAATTGTTATATAATTATTATATCATATAATATAATCATGACTGTATCACAATCCACACCAACAGCCTTAAATGCTGTTATTTCCTATGTAATACATAAACCTTAACCAGCATATTTTACATAAGAGGTAAAGTGTGAGACTTTTGTACCTCTAGCATTTACAAAAAAGTAGCTACAAGGAAGTCTGTGTTCTGTTTTTTAGATAAATACCACAAAAATACACCTTAGTTATGCAAGCTTTTGTTAATGTTTATCAACAGACACAACACCACATAATTATTAATAATTAATGATGAGAAAATAATTTATGATGCTGAAAATTGACCTAACATCCAGGAGGATTGATTCAGATGAGTTTAGTTTAATTTGATGGCTAGTGACTAGATCAATGATAGTTCTCTAATCTCTTGGCAATGTGATATAAATGTGAATATAAATGCAGTAAGTAGCTGCGAATGACTACAAAAACTTTGCCAAGATATCGAGTTATTATACCTGTTATCGCTCCTTTAGATAAGCTTTATGTACTATAGTAATAAATGGACAATTTGTTGGCTAATCACTAATTTCTTCCGTTCTGTATTATTTTAATCTGATTTCACACAGAAGACAATATTAGCATTAGGACCAAAAATGAACATGAAGAGGAGTCATAAAAAACAAAAGCTATGAAAACATAAAAGATGAAGCTGCATCACAAAACTACCAGACTGTAAAACCATCACCATACAGTCTTACTGTGTCTGCAGTGATTCCAGGGAAAATCCGCAGGAGACCCACATTCCGGTTCATCTGTGTGTTGACTGTGAATTTAGTGGTTGTGTTAGCCCGCCACACAGTATCCCAGTTAACTGAACAGTAAACATGAAGCCAAATGTGAATTATTACATGACTAAATAAAGAGAATAACTGAACAAATTCAGTACAAGATTTTCAAACAGTGAGAGCAACATCACCTTAAATAATCTATATATGTATACCAATATATCTATGTATGCCATATATGTTATACACTTTTCACACAGCCATATATGGATTATTTGTTTCCCATGTTTGGTAGGGGCTCATGCCTGTGTGTAATACTGCAATAATGTTGACAGAACTGGAATTACTTTTGATGTCAACTTCAGCATTGGCTAATGGCGGCAGGTTTGGTGAGCTAAACGCATTAAAGCTTCCAGCGTCCACCTTGGTGACACGGTTCCCCCTGTACAGCTTGTGATGAAAATACAGGCAAACCTAAAGAGACAGAACAATATATTATCGCTTTAACTATCTCTTCATCAATCTTCGCAGTACATTTCAGTCATTTTAGTTCACTGGAACATCTTATCATGGGCCGTCTGAACTTGTACACACTTGTTTGACAGGTGGTGT
This sequence comes from Yasuhikotakia modesta, assembly GCA_036877545.1. Taxonomy (NCBI): domain Eukaryota; kingdom Metazoa; phylum Chordata; class Actinopteri; order Cypriniformes; family Botiidae; genus Yasuhikotakia; species Yasuhikotakia modesta. The sequence goes on along the minus strand of JBAJNP010008075.1, from coordinate 14,216 downwards.
ACAGGTTAGCACTGTGTGTTTACATCATTCTTTACTGACAACAGATTTGATAACTTGCATAGCAGAAACAAAATAACTAGATTTGTGATACTAGATATCCTACATACTGCATTCATACAGGCTACCGATGCATCTTGTATCGTATCAAGATTTCAGGCTGTTACCTCAGGGATGACAAACTGTCCTGCTATCAACAGCGCCCCCAAGAGGTTGTCCCTCCCGTCGTTTCTCATCTCATAGATGGGCACCTGCCGCATACAAAGTGATTTTAATGTGAAAATAATGTGTTTAATAATTATGCAGGGAATCAATAGTCTACTTGATTTCATTTATTGTTTCCCAATGTTTTATTGTTTTACCCTTATCCCACCCCTGGACACAGAGTTATATAAAGTATTAATTATTAGATTGCAATTATTAAACAAACTACTTGAACCATTTGAGTGAAAATAATGTTTTAAAATGAAAATATGTTTACACAAACATGTCATTTCAACAATCAATCAACAATTTTCCATTAAAAAAGCTTTTTTAAAAAGTAATTTTTTGGTGTAGCTTGCTTGATCTAAAACACATGACAGATGTGAATATATTGTATTAACTATAACGGTGAGAATGGATGAGATGTTACCTGAGAGCCAGTGAGGATCACTGGTTTGCCCAGATTCTCACACATAAAGGACAGAGCAGATGCTGTGTAAGCCATAGTGTCTGTGCCGTGCAGCACAACAAAACCATCATATTTCTCATAGTGTTTCTGTGAACATAACAGAAATAAAGCCCTCGGCATTCATTTCACCTGCACTGTTCATTAGCACACAATACATAAACCTCTCGCTGATGTAGGTTATGAAGGGTTTGCCAATACAGTTGATGTCAAAGGTAACTGTCCACATCTGAACGGGTATAAATAATGTACCTCAATGTCTTTTCCAATAGTGGCCCAATCATCTGTGGTCATGTTGCAGGAGTCCAGCAGAGGAGAATATTCTAAAAATGTATATATGATTCTCTTGTTCTGCTTGGAAAGTCTAAAGGAGAAAGAAAATCATCTGAATATTTGCCAGCAAACATGAATTAGTGAAGCTGGGCTACGTTCAGGTGTTCATATGTGGAAGGGTGACAGAACAATTATGCCTAAGCGACGGGGCGTCCCGAATAATGAAAGCAAAGAGTGCAGACAGGAAGATGACAGTCGTCAGAGAGCTGCTGTGTGTGTGTGTTTGTGTGAGTTTGTGCAGGAGGGGAAGATGGGAATGAGCAAATGACATTAAGGGCAGTTCACAGAGGGGTAATTTTTATACAGATCTGTACAGATTTTACCCATTTAAGCCAGAGTGAGCAGATTAGCATGACCTCCATGTCCTAATTAAAATTGGTAGTTTACTGTAAAACCACTTATTGTGGAAAAAAATATTTATGTGCTGTGCACAAATGCTGTTACATAAAGTTACTCTTGTTAGGTGCACAGGTGAGCTAACAAGCATGTGACTTGTTGAAAAGACTGTTTAATCTCTCTTTTTAAAAAACAGAAATCACGCCCAGCCCTCATGACATCCTACCAGCCCAGGCCTTGTTTGACACATCAATAGACACATACACACATACATACACAAACACACACACCTCAAACCTACACTATAACAAACAAGGGACCCAACTGTACAATGTGATGTAACTTTGAAACATCACCTACTCATATTTCATTGTATCGTTTACTAAACAATGTTGCTATGGTTACTAGTCATCAATATTAATACAGAGTATGATAAACGGTACATGAGCAGGTTAAGCTCACAATAACAGGTGGAAAAAATGTTGTTTTGACTTGCCTGACACGCCTTTTACAAGACAATATCCTTTGATTACTAGTCATTTAACCAGCAGTCATCTGGTGTGGCCGATAGATATGATTTGTTTAGTTTGTGCATTAACAGTATTTAATGAAATGTTCTTTATGGATGGTGATTATTTGCACAGACCTCAAATACACACTGTGTGACATGAAAATGTTTCTTCAAAATCTGTTCACTCATTAACAATTAAACCAGCAGATATCAAACCAACTGGTCCACTAAGATACATGTAAATCAAAGAATCAAACATGCAGAAAAGGGTTAAAGCAAATAAGCCTAAATCACACAAACACATTTTCAGCATTCATAGAGAACCAGTGTGTGACTTTAAAGGTCTATTCACACCAAATCCAAACATATTTTATAAACTTAATGTATCTAAATATATCAAATAAAACAATATATCTACAAAAACAGTATCATGCAACCATATGCACACATAATTCTCCATGTAGATATGTATATTTATCTTCCCACAAGAGCAAACATGCTACCAGTTATGCTACCAGTTATGCTACCAGTTATGGTACCAGTACTACAGGCCCATGAAATAGATGATCAGCTGCAAGAGTGGTTTCCTGTCAAAACACACACACAGTTTCCCTGTCTGTTTTAACAGTTTTGACATGTATACAAAAAGACAGGCACTCCCTAGACTTCAGGGAAAAAAATGACTATTCCACTCTAAAATGCAGTTACTAACACGTTGTGGGAACTTACGGCAGCACCAGTGTGTTCTCTGGAGAATAATAGTTGTACAGTCTGGTGTGCTGTGCGTACTGCTCATCATGCAGAATGGGAAGTTTGTGCAGAGTTTTGACTAGAGTGTTTGGTTCTGGAGACAACACTGCAGACACAGAAAAAACTGATAAAATTATCAGATAAAATTACCAAGGCAATTCAACATCAGCAGTAAAGATTCAGCAGTAATAATTCAACATCAGAAGAACTGACTTTGATTGTGTGTGTGTGTGTGTGTGTGTGTGTGTGTGTGTGTGTGTGTGTGTGTGTGTGTGTGTGTGTGTGTGTGTGTGTGTGTGTGTGTGTGTGTGTGTGTGTGTGTGTGTGTGTGTGTGTGTGTGTGTGTGTTTGTACTGTATTGTAAAAGTGACTTAATTTGTGCTGGTCAGACGAAGTTTCAAAGTGAAAGTACATTTTCAACAAACTCTGATCATTTTATTAAACCTTCACTTCCTCTTCATATCATCATCATCCTCGTGGTTTAGTAGAAGTGTTCCCTCACAACAAAGTTAACTATCTTCGAGCAATGGGACACTTTGGTATAGTCATTCTGTGACAAAGGAGAGTCCTAGTAATTGGATAGCCACAACACAATAATTGGATAGCCCTGTATTCTAATCAGTTTGTGACATTGTTAGGATGGCATTTCTATAGCATGCAGTACATTCAGAAACCCAGTACTCTGCTGTGGGGGTACTCTGCTGAATAAAGCAACATACAGTTATCCTCAGTTAAACCTGTTTCACAGAATTCAGGACATTGGACTGGGCCGAGGGTTCAATAAACTTCCATGACAATGACCTTAAGCAAACAGCCAAAACAACACAGGAGTGGCTGAGGAAGAACTCTATTAATGTTCTAAAGTGACCCAGCCAGAGTCCTGATTTAAACCCTGTCAGCATCTTTTGAGAGACCTGAGCATGGCTGTCCAGCAGCAGCCCCTATCCAACCTGCCTGAGCTTATGAGCACATCTGAAAAGAATGACAGAAATCCCCCTATCCAGATGAGCAAAGCTTGTTGTGTTAGACACAAAACACTTGAGGCTGTAATTGCTGCCAAAGATGCTGAATACTGCTAAAACTAAATACTGATTAAATGTTAACACATTTACAGACATTTACTTCTAATACTGTTTCAGTTTGTCATTGTGGGCCACTGAGGGTAGATTAATAAGAAAAAACATGACAAACAGAACAATGTAACTAAAATGAATTCCTGAAAAATGAAAAAATGCCTCCTGAATTCACTGGATATATTTTTATGTATGTTTGATATATTAATAATTTGCCTAAACATCTGTGTGAACTTGAAATGAACTCCATATATCCAAATACACAGAAGTGTATAAACGTGTGTGTAAGTAATCACGTGACTTGTGTGACCCAAGGCACCCACAGCCCAAAACTTCACCTGTTCCCTCTTCGTTTTTATTTTCTTATATTATGTAAAATAACTTTAACGTGCAATACTGTGTTCATATGGTGTGTGTTTTATTAACCATCCATTACATGTGATCATTCATGCAGTCTGGTGTTTACCGTTATTCTGGTAGGTCATTCCGATGGTTCCCCCGGTGTTTATAACCAGGACACTCGCCTCAGCACTGGGGCAGCTATCCGGAGACTCAGCACTGCTGCTCGACTTCCTCTTCCTGCGACCCTTACCCATGGCGCTGCGGCTGTGAGGCGCCTGCGACTGAAACAAATCGGCATGGTCCAGCTGATTTAACCTGCTGTGACACAAGGTTTGAGCCAACAAGGTTATGCTGGCTGAAGACTGAGCGGGGATGCGCGTACATTCCGCCATGTCTTACCGTTTCACCACCTCTAAACCAACTGTGCGCGTAAAGACACGGCGCCTGTTTTTCAACAGTGATTCATTCATGAATCAATTGAATCAACAATGGATTCATTCATACGTGTGGCTAAAAACGTACGACGAAGTCAAATGTTTTATAAAATATTTGTTTTATTGTTACACGTGAAACAACGTGAAAAATAAATAAATAAATAATAGATTTCAAAAAAATATTTATTATACTATATAAAAATAAACATATGTTAAATAACATATATAAATGATGTAGCTTTTTATTACAAGAAAATGAAAATCATGTAGTAAAGGCTCATTATTATATTTATGCAGAATGCCTGGTAACCACACGCTTTAGATAACTCTCATTTTGTTGCTGTCGCTTGACGTGTTTTGACCAATGACAAAGCAATGCATGAAATGCAACAAAGTGCTTAAATTATCAAAAATTATCAAAAAACGAAAATGTTTTAATAACCTTAATGTTTTAAACTACAGTTCTGAATGTTAAACTGCACTGTACGCTGCAATATAGCATATTCTGTTTAAATACCAAGTAGATCTTCTACTGAAGATCTTGGTATTCAACTACTTTATCTACTTGGTATTTAACTACTAGAGTTAAATACCAACTGAAGATCTACTTGGTATTTAAGTACTAGAGTTTCTTATGGTTTGTATTTTGTGTATATTTTGTGTTTAGCCTGCAGACATGCACACCAATGCCTTGATTTTTATTTTATGATAACAAATATTATCCACATGTTTGATTAGTTATTGACTGAACTAAATACCTTGTAATAAATCTCAGTGTATAAGATTTATTACAGATGTGGGTTTAGCTGATGACACTGTCTTAATACCGTTATCTTTTCTTACCACTAGACGCCGCCATTTACCTGAATGTGTAGGGCGCGGTTGACAAAACTGTCCAGCAGTTTTTCGTTATTGACAAATATTTGAAAAACATTTTATTTGTCCCCTTTAGTCATCCAACTAGCTCAAAATTGGTACAACTTTGTCTGAGATCTGTCTTTGCGGACCAGAGATCAAATGTTTAGGGCCCTCCATTAAAGCAAACCTCCAAAAATACTAAATATAAATGTTGGTGGTAGTTGTTGTATATAAATAGACAAAGGTTTTTATTATTGTTACTAATTACTAAGAACTTTTAAACAATGTAAATGTAATAATGGGTAATATATTTAGTTAATAGTTTATATATAGATTTAATATCATATTTGCCTTTTTTTTAACGCGCTACAGTGTAACTGTAGGGTAACGCCATGGATAGAAGCCACAAACTCACAAAAAACCACATGACTTTAGGAAGGCGGCGCAAAGGTAGTCCGCAGCGAAACTAGCCACACTTCACATAAACCCTTACACACCCTTTCCGGTTTCTTATTCAGAGGTGTTTACGTCAGAGGATCAGAAGACTGTGCGTGTGATACGTGCCATGTAATTGTCAATTTAAAAGTCCTGAGATAATGCCGTAAATTAAAATGGGAGTATTTATATATGTTTACATGCGTATGTATACATGTAACAATATTGCAACAAAACAATAAAAAGGTTAAATATTAAATGCTAATTTAAATGGATGACGTAACATTAATTACCAAAATTAGCTACCAGACAATTGTCAACACAATTATTCAGAACTACACAGTTGTCTCTGTACCAATTATTCGGCAACACATTTCAATTTATTGAATTTTTTTTACACTTTTTCTAACATATAGACAATTTTCAAGTTCACTTTCTGATTGGTTGTTTTTGTGTATCTTTACGTGTTATTGTTAATTGTCGTTTGATTAAACAGCATATAATGGGAGATGGTTTAACGTTCGCTAAACCTTTATTATGAAATTTGGGAACAGTCACTTCCGCTGGTTCGAGTTGACGTCGCCCGTTTCACAGTGAATTCGGCGGTTGGAAGTCGGCTGGTTGTAAAAGTGAACAGAGATTGATGCAGCTGGAGAATGGCGGGCCTCTGCAGGTAACAGAAACACACTAGAATAAGTGATAAGAAACTGTTAAGGATTTATTTCCTGTATGTTTACGGAGTGTATGTTGGCGATGTTTTTATGGCTTGTGCGGCCGGCAGCGCTAGCAGGCTAAGTCGCCGTTTTCTGGCGCTCCCTCTGAGCCTCTCTTGTCTCGCAGGGGCACGTGAGACAGTTTGAATTCGGGACGGTTGAGACAGACCCGGATGACAGACCCACAGACCGGCCAGTTTAACGCTTCACAGTCGAGGCTCTGAAGGTCTTCGGCTGCTATCCGGTTACATTTTGGGGGTTAGGACGTAGAAAAGCCCCCGAGACAGACATTGACAAACCAAGAGGAAGTCTAAAAACACCACGGGCTCTTAAAGAGGCCTCTCAGCACTTAAATCACACCGGAAAAGCACTGAGACGTACATCTAAGCGCTGCTTTTGTCCAGTTTCCCTGAATTATCAGAGTTTTACGGGTTTCACTCGTAACTAGAGCAACAGCTTAAATCGAGCTTTGACTTTTTACATTGCACGTAAAATCTGTAGTTCACTAGCACCGACCTGCTGGTGCTGCACAGACGGTCAGTTTATTATTAAACACGGAGACTTTGCGTCCAGTTACTATCGTTATATGCACTGTCGCCCAATGTACGTTTAAACTTCACATTGTTGAAGTTTTAAAGATTTCCACTAACTAGTTTATTGACACTTGACCGACTCGCATATTTTTTTTGGAAGGTGGTAACCACTTATGAACAGTTTACAAGATGGGGAAGATGCTGTCAAAGATATTCGGTAACAAAGAGATGAGAATACTGATGCTCGGGTTGGACGCCGCAGGAAAGACCACCATCCTTTATAAATTGAAACTCGGTCAGTCAGTGACCACAATACCCACCGTCGGTTTCAACGTGGAGACGGTCACCTATAAAAACGTCAAATTCAACGTGTGGGACGTCGGCGGGCAGGACAAGATCCGTCCCCTCTGGCGACATTACTACACGGGCACTCAAGGGTTAATTTTCGTGGTGGATTGTGCGGATAGAGATCGCATAGACGAGGCCAGGCAGGAACTCCACCGTATTATCAACGACCGGGAGATGCGCGATGCCATCATCTTGATTTTCGCCAACAAGCAAGACCTACCGGACGCCATGAAGCCGCACGAAATCCAGGAAAAGCTGGGACTGACACGCATCAGAGACAGGAACTGGTACGTTCAGCCCTCCTGCGCGACCACCGGCGACGGACTGTATGAAGGCTTAACTTGGTTAACATCTAACTACAAGTCCTAATGACACCGTTTTGCACTGACTCTTTAGGACAAAATGAGCTCAATTTGGGGAACATTAGTCGTCTCCAGCGAGTATTCTTAATATTTTGAATTATAGGTAACATTTTGTTTTGAAATGACCCTTACAAAGTTATCTTTTTAAAACATGATGGGTTTGGCTTGCTTTTACTTTTCTGTGCATTGTGGCACACACACCTTGGACTGTGACATAACATGATACAGCATTCCTGATTGAAGAGTCTATTTTTTTTCCTCATTAACGGAGTAGGTTTTATATATTTGTCTTTTCTTCTGCTTTTTTTTGAGAATTGAAAATCAAAATTGTGTGTTTGCCTTCAACTCCAACATCAGTGTGTTAAAAATGTTTATAGTGCAGTGTATCAAAACTGTCCAGGCATCTACTGTAGCAAAGCACAGTTTTGCGGAGGAGGTTCTAGCATACTTGCTGTAAGTAGCTATGTGGTGTAACAGGTTTTAAACTGTGCCATAGTATGATATCACTGACATCCAATGATACTCGACGTGTAAATGAGTCCATGGAACATTTTATGCAAAAGTGTTGGACTGTGATAATGGAAGGAAAACTGGCCATAGACATAACTTATACTCACAGCGAAAGCAAGCAGTGATGTCTTGTGCTCTCAAAAGTTTGAAAATCCACCAGAAGGGTTTTGTCAGTGTTGCACTGTAGCCCCAAGTTATTTAAACATAAACTGCTTCATTTGATCAATATTGTTTGAACAATGCAGTTTGTTTCCTTTTCACTGATTAGGTTAATCACATTGACAAGATTGTCATTGCTTACAGTTGTATGTTTCTAATGTGGGATTATTACATGCATTTCCAGGAGAAGTGCTCACAGTAAAGTTGACTTTCATTCTGGTGAGAAGTGTTTCATTCTAATCATTTCATCTCTTTGTTTTACTCGTTTCTGAGCACCATGTACAGAAACAGCTATGTAACTGTAATCTCAAATTAAACAGTCATTTTAAGAGTTTTAGTTCATTCTTATTCAGACTTTATACTATTGCTGCATGGTAGTTTCCAATGTTATATAAGAAAAAGCCAAACCAAATGGAAAATATGCTGAGCTTTTCTGTGCTAGGAAATTCCTCCCACCAGCTCTATTATTTGCTTTTCATTTTTGTTCTGTAGCACACATGAAAGTTGCTAATTCTCATTTTGACTGTAATTGTGTTTGTGTAGGAGTAGAAGTATCATATTTTCCTAAGTGGGACACTAAGAACTTTGGCATGTATGGTTGATAAGGTTGTAAAGAATGTGTAGGGTTTAATGTTTGACCTTGTGGTCGTGTTTGCACACACAGAAACTGTTCTAAAGGGAACGCGTGCAGTGGCAGACCTGTGATTCCAGTCAACTGTTAAACAAGACGAGAGTCTGACCTAAACTACAAAAAATTCTTAGTGTCTCAACTCATTGTAAATATTAATTTAAATATATATGAAGTTAATCTTCCAGAATAAGCTATTCTCATGACTACTGTCAGCACTGCTGTGCTGGAAACTCAGGTCAGGTCTACACACCCCCTACAAATCCAGCTTTGAAACAGGATGTCTGCTTTCTGTGCTGTCCAGCGGCGCACAACTGCTGCTCTTACTGACACAGCTGCTAGAAACAAGTGCTGCGCTCGCTTGTGGCTCTGCTGCTCCACACGCCATCTTGACTGATTGTTAAACCAGCAGTGTGTTTCTTCCCCTCTCAACATGACTGTATTCAAATCAGTCAAACCACATCAGCTCCTCGTATTGCCGGAAATGAGATGATTGCTGCTGTTTTGACGGTTGGTATGTGAAGAAGTTTCTGAAAATCCGGTGTCCCCCCCTTTTTTAAAGAAAACTGACACAAGTGTTCGGACTGTGTTGGTTGTTAACCATTCCTTAGGGATGACTGTTTCTGCTGCTGTTGTGGTCAACTAGTTAAGACTTGCCAGTAAGGCAACAATACGCTTTAAGGCAACAATAGACTTTTGTACGTTTAATGCATGTACAAGTTTGTACTGCTTGAATGACTTTTTTTAGGCATTTTGCTTGTGGATTTATAAATACCTGGAAGTCAAAATGCAAGTGATTTGTTGTCAATTTTTTATCAAAAGCCAAAAAACAAGAATTACATCTTGAAAATTAAAAGGAAGCATTAATAGTTGTTGGAATATGTTTGTAAATGCGTAGTAAGTGTGTATTGAGGAAACCAGGTGCTGTTAGTGGCACAGTGTAACAGTCCTCATCACAGTGAATGAGGGCAGAAATGTTTTGCGTGTGAACATTAGTGTTACGTTTTGTCTGATGGTAAATAGGTTCTCACCATGAGGAAGTGTGACCAAGTCTTTCCAAAGAACTACGTGTTTTATAGTTTCACTTCCACTTAAGATTCAAACCACCTGCATTCATCCCAAAATAACTTTTTGTGTCAGTCTGACCACAGACTCATTTTCTGTAATCTGTTTAATGTAGCTCCACAAAACACCAGTAGTAAATGTTTCTCTGCATTTTCACCCTTGCGTTACTTCCAGCATTGTGGGTGGAGTAGCGGAGGTGAGTTTTCCTGATGTGAAGCTGATGTGGTGGTGATCTGTGAAGGGAAGTGGTCAGTGTGTTGCAGGTTGGGTGGCACATGTGTAGCTTCACTGCTGCTAAAGGTGGTGTTGTGCTAATAGGGATTTCTATTAATAGTGCTCTAGTGTGTATAATAGGCAACAGCACACTTACAACTCTCACTAAATGACATTTTCTGGACACATTTCAGAACCCAGTTAATCTTTCAGATCCCTCACAGTTTTAGACTAGATTAGTTCAGTATCAGTTTATATGCAACATAACCTTTATAACCAAAGTTACTTATTTCCTGTGATTGTGAGGCTTTGGGCAAGTAGCTTCCAGAGTAATTGTGAACATTAGCAGGCAGCACACAGACAGTCTTATCACACAATCTAACACAAAACTACCCAGTCCGTCGAAGTAAACATAATTGTTTGTACACCTTGACTGTTGGCTGATACATGCTAGTTTCGGTTAAACAGGTTAGGTAACTGCAGTACTTAATATTTAATTTGTCATAAGCTTAATGCAGTCGATATTAAACAATTGCCTTGTTTATCAGTGGGGGAATCACATGTTCTGTCAGATTGGATGCATCTTTCTTTCGTTTCTTTCGTTTCAGGTTGGCTGGGCTGAAAATACGGGCTCAGTGCTTGTGTCTTAACTTGCCGATTTTGAATTCAGTCAGTCTGAACTGAAGTCAGTCCGACAAGACTAATGCAAAACACTAGAATTCTCCTATTATGTGCAACAGTTGTCTATAGTGCATAGAAGCTGCCCTGCCTAAAACACAAAATATGGATGAACAGTTGGTTGTGTAAAGAACTATACTGCCAATTTTTAAACACAGACAAACACATTGACTCCAAGTTATTTTTGGTTATATAAAGCATTACAGGGTTACACAACAATTGTTTACTAGTTGTTCCTGTAGCTCAACTGGTAGAGCATTGCGTTACCAGTGCAAAGGTGGGTTCAATCCCAGGGAGCACAAGTACTGATAAACATGTATAACTTGAATTCACTGTAAGTTGTGTCTGCCAAATGAATAAATGTAAACAGAACACCTTAAGTAATATTATCATATTTATCTGCCAGTAAAAATACAAATTATTAACATAAATGTTAATGTAAGATGGCTGTGAACTGAATACAGAGATAATGTTAGTGTATCTTTGTAATGTTTACATTYTGTGGACTGACCCTGGTGAACCATAGCTATACATTCTCTCAGATTACACTGGGAATGGAAAAAATGAGAGGTGGGAAAAGAGGGAAAGGTCAAAGGGCGGCRTCTAGAATCAATATAAGCAATGAAAGTATAACAAAACCACATTTATGCTTACTGATGTGTGGAATCTAAGCTGTCTCTTGATACTGATTCAAAGTGTTAGCATAATGCTAACCCTAATAGTAAGCTGAGCATGGACATGTACTCTGTGGGCTATGATGATTTAATTTTTTATTTTAATAGTAACACACAGTGCTTGAGGAGGATACAGGTGGCATTTTTCCCTCTTTAAATAAATCTTAAGAAAAGCATATGCATTTGATATGAAGTTGGTTTATATTTATACAGGTTATTGCTTCTGGTCATACAGAACATGGTAACTAACAACTTCACAGCAATGTAAAAACAAGATATGATTTTGTATTGATTCGTTTTGTAGTTTACAAGACTGTTACTGTCTCATATTGCAATATTTCTTAAAATATGAGCAACTGAGCAACAAAAATCTCCAGTTCATTCCCTTTTCTGTTGGCTGGATGATTTCTGTGGGAATGTTTGTTGTTCTTTTGATGGATTTCCTAGAGGACGGAAGATTGTTTCACTGTCACATGATGTATGGATTACACAACCAATGAGGTGCGTCCCCAGTGATTCATTAATGGAGCTATTAACCAGTGGGAGCTGAACACTAATTCTTTATTATTACCCCAGAAGAGGACTTTTCCCTCCCACTTAAAGATCATCATGTGATTCATATTAATTCCCACATGCAATTTCAGGCTGGAATTTCATTGCACTAAACAGGCTGCATGAACACACATTCCAGCCTCTTTACCCTGACTTTATTTATGGTGTTTATTTAACAGACAGTTGAGTAAAATGACTGAGCCAAAGTCAGTCAGTAAATATGGTTGAGGCTTGTTTCAGTGGTAACTTACTCTGGTTCAGGGTGTAACCATGTGCAGAAAGCAGACCCACCCATCTTTCAAGCGAGCAAGACAAACTCACCCAAAAGCCTGTTTGCTTGATCTGTTGCTGTGGCAACAGTCTTACAAGCCTGTTACTGAAGAGCATGACTGAGTCAGATCTCTCATTCAGAGGGCTGGTCAGGACAAATCTGTCTTACATGGTGATGTCATAAGATGAACTGACATTTTATTCAACTTTAACCTAACTTTATTATGTAGTAACCTCTATTTCTAGATGCTTTCCATCAGCAGATCTTCAGTTCCACACGAGCAGATCATTCTGACCACATAGCTGGAATGTTTTAAATAGTACAAAATTTAGACTAGTTTGCTGAGTAGTTAGGAGTGATTTCCATGACTAAACACAACTACTGTAGGTCCATCTGTAACCCTATGGCATCCATCTGTTTTCAGAGTTTTAGCTGTAACTGTCTTGCCCTGCTTATAAACACAACATACCATTCCTCATTTGACACAGGAAGTGGTTTATAGTTAGCGCTCTTCCTGTTGTGGTTCAGAAGACTGAATGGAGCCATCTGTAGCAGACCAGAGTCATCCTGAGCTGTTACTTTAGAAAGAGGAGTTAGGGCCCGATCGTTCACGTCAACCGTCATAATTACAGTCCTTTAGAAAACTAAACCCAGGCAACATGCAAAGACAGGCACTGAGATCATTTAAGAAGCCTGTGATTCTTTTCAGGATGAAATATATAATGTCAATTAAAAACATATGAAATGGGAAAGTGTGTTGCATCAATGCTAAGCTAACAGAAATGTTGTTTTGGCAAAATATACAAATGAAATGTTTTAAATTAAGACCACCTGAAGAAATTGTTTAACTGATGGCTATTCGTTAATGGTCCTTGCTTATTTTGTAAGTCAATAATTATCCACCAAGTGTCTAGTTCACACAGAACCACAGACAGGAAGAAGGGAGTTGACTTTCTGCTCAAGCATTACTGATGCAGAAAGAAAATGTTCTGATTGGTTGGCAAGGAGTGAAACATTATTGAAGCACCAGGCTGGTTTGGCTACAGCCTGAGAAATGAGTTTCTGTTTCTGCCAGGCACTGAATGTTCTCTGTAGAGATTTATTGTCTCACAATGTTATATCAAATATTATTGCTCTCCATAATATATAGCTAATTTGCTATTAAACACAAAAAACTTGGACAGTTCAGCCACACAAAATATATAATAATAAATTACCAAATCAAGTGCAATCATATTATACTAGTTCATTCTAATGTTTATTTGCTATGTTTGCATGTACTTTTAACAATATATTTATTGGCCCAATTGTTCAATTTAAAAATCATGTCTGTTAAATAAATGAGTGCAGAGGCAGGTGTTCTTGCATAAGTTCCCACAGGTCACTTAATATTTGCTAAATCGCATAAACTATAAACATGTTTCACAGGTTTGACAGAAAGTGTCCATGTATGTGTCATTGTACAGGTATGTGAATCAGCTATATTTTATTTATTTAAATCAGAAAGCAAAATTATGCCATTGACAAAGACTAGAAAAAGGAACTAAGCTGTGAGGAATTAGCAGAAGTACTAGGTGGAAAATTGCTGTACAGAATGATTAATTCAACGGTCAATCTCACAGAAAACTGGTCATGTTAACATGCACTCTCTGCGAATACAATGTGATAAAGGCAATACTTACAAACTCTTACAAAAAGAATACTGTAAATATGTTAACGCAGTATTGATTGTTGTTGGACCAACCATCATCATAGTAGGAAATGTGAAGTA
>JBAJNP010008074.1:0-14295 GCA_036877545.1 Yasuhikotakia modesta | reverse complement strand
GTTTTCATGAGCTGTATGCCAAAATCATCAATATTAAAACAATAAAAAGGCTTGAACTTCTTCAGTTGTGTGTAATGAATCTAAAATATATGAAAGTCTAATGTTTATCAGTACATTACAGAAAATAATGAACTTTATCAAAATATGCTAATTTTCTGAAAAGGACATGTATATACTAACTACTTAAACCAGAAAAATGAAAGACCACAGACATCGAATATATTTTATTGAGCAGCTAAAGATAAGTGAGATCCCACCTTTTATCACAATGCCAACTCCAGCTCTGACCTTCTGCTGTAATAAAGTCAGGCTCTCTATTAAAGTCTGATTATAGAACCTGTAGCCAAAGGAGGTGCTCACACGGGCACCTTTGAGCTGACCCAAGATAATATTTATAGCAGGACTTCACCTCACACAGAGAATGAGGAGTGAGATGGATTTTTCTCATCTCAGCACTCTCTGTAGGTACTTGGCATCACCCGACTAACTCTTGTGCCATTTGAATAACCAATGACTGCTGGGAGACAGCCAACACATGATTTACACCCAGAATCACTGATTCTTTGCTGGCATGATAATTAATGTGGCTTAATTTTGCCTGCTTGAGTAATCCAGTGCTGTTTCTGACACAATAAACATGTATTTAGTCCAAATACATCTGAAGAACTATAGAAGATCAGCACATTCCCCTCATATCCGCCTCATTAGCTGAGTGTGTGATAAAACCAGATGGTTTTACAGAAACCGTACAGTATTCTGTTGTATTCAGCATTATTTATTTCAAGAAAACATGCTCCTTTAAAAATGTAATCTGACCAGATTAAAATGCAATATAAACAGATAAATAGGTTCATCACAGTGTAAAAGTCATTATTAATACTATGTTACTAGGGGTTATTAAAGTCTCCACACAAATCTTTACCATTAAAAACAAAAACCTTGTTTGATTGATTTGCTTGAGGATTTATTATCCCTTTCATAATGTCTTATTTGAGACACATTTAAGATGCTTAACAAATACATAAGATTGCAGTACCACAATGTTACACATTCACACAGAAACTAAAAATGTACAATTTACCATGGTTTATTGATTATAGAATTCTCCATGGAAAAAGTGTCACAAAACAGAACGGTTTTAAAATTATAAGTTACACTGCCCTGGTTACCATATTAACTCCAAGGTAGTTCCAACCTCAGAAACATGGTGCTACTATGATGAAAAACAATGGTAATACCCTGGTACGTTTTGTTCCATATTTGATGTCCGTGAGTGTTAGTGAGATGAGGAGTAAAGTGGAGAACAGTACATACCCTTAATCCGCAAATTCTCTGAGATCCCATCCTGCTGGAACAAGAACAGAGAGAAACAATACTTACACAACATTACACTCAGGAACACTTCACAGACAGCCACACATTAGATTTCAGATTTGTTTTACACACTCCAGATAAACCTGCTTCCTGCTTTCCCTTCAGAACTACAGGATGCCAGAATGACTCTAAGCAGGATTATATACAGTTGATTTTGTGAAAAAATATGCTGCTCTGCAGGGCTTCAATAGTTCATTTGTAATTTTGTAATTAATATTATTTTCAATTATTCAAATGAATGCTGTAAGTAGCTTATATATAATGTACTATATTGACCTAAAAAAATAAGTAAGAATAAAAAAAAGTAAATAAGAATAAAATCTTTCAAAATAAGTTGTTCACTCAATCAGTAATAGTAAAAATGATATCCTTAAAAAATCATTCAATTATACATTATTTATAACTAAAATCAAAGCCGGTTGAAACTTCTTCCTACTATATGTATGAGGAAAATGAAAACTTAAGCCTTGTCAGGAAATAATCAGTAATTGGTTTTGGTACGAAAAGATCAGAGGGATGATTTGGACAGATTATTCACTTAGGCTGGATAATTGGTGAGGATTTTAATTTTGAGTGATTACCGTGAGGCAGTAAATTCAAAGTTCTGTCATTTTTTAAGGAATGTTGGAGCCATTTCTCCAATTTGTACAAATAAGAACTAGCCCCTCCCCTTTCTTATCCAAAATGTAAATAAGAATTCCACTCAAGACACATGTTCACCCTATAGTTTAACTTATAGTTTATGTTATCTACAAGTCATATTCCAGCAGTGTTTAAATAAGCATTTAGTTTATGGTAAGAGCTATTTTTTCTTACTGACCTTTGAAATGATTAACTTCCTGGAGTCAATTGTACATCAGTTATGCAACTGAACAACTAAAATGAAGTCACGACTAAAATAAGTACCTATGCCACACTGTCCCTACAGCCATCCTTCCTACATGTGCTATGTTTCATCTGTCACTCAAACATCTAGTTCCTGATTAGTTAAAATGTGGGGCGGGGCCAGATTTGTGGCATAATCTGTGTGGCTATATAGGAACCCTCCTGAAATCACTGTGTGATTTAAATATTTGCCTTGAATCCTTGACAGGAGATTGGCTTTTGCAGAGCAGGACAAAGCTTCATACTATAAGCTGAATTACTCATGATGATTGAGGCAGCCTGGGCTGAGGGAAAGCTAATGGGGTCACCGCTTATCTCCTGTCCTAATGCCAGAAAAACTGGCTCAACCCCGTAGCCCTCGTCACAGTCTGAAACACAGGTTCCCTATGCCATTGACAGGGTTTTTATACATAAATACATACACATATTTATATATAAATATTTATATATGCGGATACATATGAGAGAGAGAGAGTTGTATTTTTTTAGCTTTATTTAATGAATGTCTATAAGAGGGTTCTGAATATTAACAAACAACATTGACCCTTGAGTGGAGTGGGATGTTCAAGGTTACCTTCACAGAATTAATGAATCATTAGGTTAACTGTGCACTTCAGCCACTACAGTATCACTCATCTGCCTCTTGTATTATCAACTCACGTCAAGGCTGTGAGCAACATGCGTGAGCAGAATATTTCGTTCAGCACTTTAACTTGACAAATACTGTTTATTTATGTCTAACATATAACAGTATAGCAAATCTTTTCAAAACTGACTTACTGTTAGAGTGTATTTCACTCATACAATTAACTGATCACAATTGTTCAAAAACTCAAAGTGGGTTCTGATTTGGTTTGATGAAAACCAGTTTACAGTTTCATTCATCACAGATGTCAAGCAGTGTCAGTTCTGCACCAAAGACTCTAGTTTGAACTAAGTGGAAAAGAAACATGCCTTAAAATAATCCTGATAAGTTTAGTTTTCTCTGCTCAGCTGTTTACACTGAAACAAGGGGAAATGAGACTTTACTGCAAACCTGACCGCCAAACCTGCTCCAGCAGCTCCTCTTCCACCAGACACAGCCCAGCCTCAGCCAGGGTTTAATTGATCGGTTACATAATTTAGGTCCTCTGAGTGCTGCCAGATCTCGTTTGTGGAGAGGAAGGGGAGCAGGGCGCTAAAGCTACTCCGAGAGGCATTATGTTTTTGAGGGCAAGAAACCGCCTCAATTGCTTGTATCTGACTGTGTGTGTGCCTACAAAGCTCACCGACTACAACAGCCGGTCAATAAACATTCAATTATACAATCATGCTGGTCTGTTTTATCTTGATGTCCGCGCTGCTGGAGATATTGCCTGCTGTTCTAATTGTGCATAGCGAAAGATCTTTTTCTGTGTAATAATATACGTCTGATATTCTGTTCATGGGCAGAGGGATGATAAACAATCATGTCAACAGAACTGCTCTATGCAATGCAGATTCCCATAGTAATTAGCATCGTAGCTTCCAGACAGACGTCTCTTCTCGTTATGGGGCGGCTAATGAAACAAGAAAGATCAATACCTTGTGACGGAATCTGACGAGGGGTCGATAGGCCACTGGGGTAAATCCTTCCTTGCCGGGACGTGCCTCCGCAATGAAAACAGTCCCCCAGAGCAGGAGCGCTGCCCAGCATCTGCTAAAACCTCTCATGAGTGCCCTTCTGTAATGAAATAAAAACAATATTAGACAAATAAACAACAAGCGGCGCAGGTTGGAGTCAAGTGGAGCATTGTAAACCTCTTCAAACAAACAATACATCACAGCTCAGCTAATTAGAGCACACAAAAGAAAAGGCCAATCTACTGTGAGTTTAAACTAATGCTTTCAATAACAAGCCCACACTCAATGGCAAGATTAAATCTACTTTGAATCAATTAAGGAATAATGAGTACCATGAGGAAATAAAGATAAAGCTAAGAAACAGGATCGATATATTATAGTCAGGACTATGAATGTGTTAGATATTAGCCTGAAGTCAGGCATTCATAACAAGGTAACATTTGTATAGTTATCTTTTTTTCATCCCCTACGGTGTGTTCAACAGAGAAACACAATATATTCTTGTAGTGAAATGTAATAAAGATATTAAAGTATTATTTTGAACACCACATTTCAGAAGTGTTCAAAATTGTTTCGTCATCTAGTTTCTCATTGGTTGAAAATACAGGGCGAAGACAGATTTGCACCATAATTTGAGTGGCTGTACAGTTGAACTGTAGTGATTTAAATACATTGCTTTAAATCTCTTCTTAGGTATCCTAAAAATGTGTCTTATGTAACCAGCAACCAATCTACATTAACTGGTTTAAAACAGGAAAAAGTGACTTTTGACTGATCATTTAGTCATTTTATTGGGGTTGGAAGGGTTAAATCAGGAAGCAATAGCATCACAGTCATAAAAGTCATTCACAAACTTAAAAATCCAAAGTTGAGAATAACACAGTGTTCATTTTTAGAATTATCTCATTCAAAAGTGATTTTTTTTATTAAGCTGTCTGAGCACAGTCTTTATTTCACTTCAATGGTCTGAAGTCAGACACATGACTAGCTTACAGAATGAACACATGCTCTGTATGCAAACCTGTAAGCATTTGTTCCTTTGCTTTAATCACACCATGCATGACTGTCATAGATCAGACCATCTGTGTGACAAAAAAAGAGCGAGAGACATAGAACAAGAAGATGGAACGCTGTGCTCTCACCTATAGGGATAGTCATCATAACTTTATCAAGTGACCATAAATCGTCCCTGCCACATCTATGGCAAGTGCCTTGGCATTGACTTTCAAATGAGGGATGTGTATCATTCACAATGTTCATAATAGATCACACTGTGTCAGTCTCTCAGCAGGCGGCTCAATACAAGTGTCTCCTGTTGAATCTAAACAGGACTTACCCATGGTCAGCTTCACTGATTAGTATACAGCCATGTACAGTCTCTTTTAAGCAGTTTTACAGCTCTACACTTTGTGTTTAATTAAGATTTATACCAGTCCCAAAAATGCAGTGCACTTAATAATTGCCATCCAAAACATACTGGCCACAATGGATAGTCAAACACAGTACACAGAGGACATGAAAGACTTTGCAGTCTACAATTGTTAGTCTTAAATGACACGCCCACAAGTCAATTTATTGACTGTCTGACCCATAGTGGACATAAAACGATGAAGTAACTTGTGAAAACTGGCAGTTCCAATCTGATTAGCTGGCATTTCTTTGCAACCAATCAAATGCAACCCACACTTAGCTCATCATTGCAAGGCGGAAACTGTCAATAGTTATTTAAGTTTATAGAGGAACCTAAGCTCTTTAAACCTCTTTCTTAGGGAAGAAAGCACTGGGCTACAATCTTCATTCCGTCCAAGGGGTTCAAGAATCGAGAAAACACTTCACCTTTGCCAGGAAGACGGTGACTGCACATGCTTGAGTGGCTGCAAAACATTTTTCTGGGTCTAATCTTCTGACTGCGATGGACATCTACAGCAGCCAGTGCACATTTAAAAACAACAGTATTCTCACTGATTTGTCTTCTGCCAAAGAAAGAATAAGGATTTATTTGGTTGTACTCAACAGCTCTGACTAATTGAATTGTGATTAAAAACTCTGGTCATTCATTAACGGAATTAGAAACAGCATAACATAAAAGTTTAGCACAGGAAATGCACAAAGATTCTGTTCTGTTGTAACAAGAAATACAGTACAGGCTTTATTGATCGCTTAAATTTGTGTAGCAGTCTCAAAGGTCTGGTTACTGGATTTCATGGCTGACAGAAGCAACAATAATGTTTCTTTAACAAATAAACTTTCTATTTATGATTTTTGTATATACACAGTTTCTTGCAGAGGGAACACTTTTATGAGTTTGTTTAATTTGTGCAAATATGAGTTTAGCTATAATATTTTTTTAAATATTAAGCTGAATTGACTAGCAGGGGTTTCTGGAAAGGATAATGGCCTCTATTTTTCATTTAAACTTTGGCTAGAGTTAAGATATTTATGCTCCTCATGAAATTTGCCTGGTCAGAGGGCCTGGCTGGATGTTTGGACCAAAAACATCAAAGATTATAATATTTTCAGCATCTGATAGCTGTGAGAAATATTCAAACAGTTATTTTCGCTTGACTATTGCAGACTTTGCAATTTGTGTAGCTTAAAAAGAATGCTGAAGAATTCTGTAACAGAACAGAACATTTACTTCTGTCTTTTATTACATTTAACCTGAATTTAATTACGCTCAGCACATTTAAAATCTGATATTTGCCCATGAGTGAAAATGAACAAACAAATCCAAAACCAACCAGTCAACAAATGAACACCACTCCTCATTAAGCCAGTAAATGCTATATTTAATTCCCAACATACTGCCACAATAATATGGCTGTACACTATATTGTCATAAAACCCTGATCCAGATTTTGTCCAACATTTTCTAGTCTTATGCTTTGATGCAATTGTTTACAGCATGTTTGGAGAAGTGACAGAGATGTGTTAGTGGACCACTGCCAGACTTGAACAGTGTGAAAATCGCGCCTATATTTCTCAGTCTGTCAATCAGTGACAGACGCTGGCCTTTTGTGTCCATGTGACTGTTTCTGTCATTGTCTAAACTGTCAGCAGAACCTTTAATTATATTTCACTGTATAAAAAGGCCTGTGGCTTGTGTGAAACGTAACAGAATTTGCTTTCCATATTGCTAAACCCCATGAGTGTCCTAAAGGTCATGCAAAATATCTTTTCCAGCTTTGTTTCAATAAAATTAAACCACAGTCGGGGGTTTAAATGTCATAGAATAAACAATGCTAAAATACCCCTCAACCAGTATTTGCGACTTACTATTTTAGCTCGCATTTCACATAACTGGTAATTTAATTAACATTCAGACTGCTTTACTGAAATGTGCTGCATTTTACGATCATTGCATCAGTCAGGACACAGTCCATGGAAGTCTAATTAAAACAATGTGGCACTGTTTCAAAGTATCGATAATGCTTTCAGAAAATAGTGCATTGAATGCTGTCAACCATAAGCTGAAAATAACTGAGCTCTTAAACTCCAGGCCCTCAGGTACAGTGCTGTAAGTACCTCAGCGCACAGAGCCTTTGAAACTCTATTCTTGATGTCTTTATGGACATCTGTAATGCTCACAAACTCACTCCTATGGAACTGTTTTTCTCTTTATAGAAGTTGTAAAGCAGGTCTGGAAAGCAGCAGAGTGATTAAAATGATGCATTTCTGCAGAAGAGTTTGAACTGCTGCGAGTTCTGCACACATAAAACCTAAAGTGCATTACGCAGCATCACCTGCCTCTCTGCCTGCATGACCCTTTTGGAAAAACATCTCTGTGAAGTTAAAACAAAGTGATTTACTGCCAGTGAAGGCAAAGTGAAACTCTGGGACCTCAGAACAACTACAGGGGAAACTAAATGTTTTAAGTCCTATATTTATAATCAGATACTACAGTTGTAGAAAAAGGTTGACCCTCACAGACAGAGGTCATCTTGTGTTCACATATGTATCACATGACCTGAGTCTAGCCAGACGGGTCGACCACGTGTTCTGGTTCTTTAACCAGATTAGTGTGAGGAGAGTAAGCTTTATCCACCCCAGGTCAGAGGAAACGTAAATATCCCTGACTCATTACACCCAATGCCAGTCAGATAAACCCACGCTGGCAACCAATCACAGATGAGAAGAGAGATCAGGACTGATGTAAATGCTACTCACTGTGTGTGCCTGCTTGCATTATTTATTATTTCTATCATTTTCAGAACCGTTATCTGTTTTATTCAGACGTCTCTCCCTATGCACTGTAATCACAAAATGTGATTGTGATGGTCTTTAAACTTAAGGTTGTATTGCATATTTCCTAGTAAATCCTGTTTTGTCACAGATAAAGAAGTCAAATGTTGACTGTGAGTGAGTGTGTGTGTGTGTTTTAAAGATGTAATTTCTTGTTCTACTGGTGGCTCAGGTAAACACATAGAAATAAAAACGGTAAAATTAAATTAATTAATTATCACCTTCTATGATTTATGGACGATATCCAAAGCATTACAGACACAAATGTATTTATACCTTGTTAAAAAAAATAGAATAAAGACTTTTGTCCCATAAGCAAAGTTTTTATATTGTTGGGTCACCACAATGCTAACATTCTGCTAATGCTAACAGCTGGGAGCACCTGAAGACGTTTCTTGTGTACCACAAAGAGCAAACAAGCAAATAAACAAACACACAAACAAACAAAAGACACCACTAACATTTTCAGGGCTGGATTACACTATCATTTGAAACACCTCTGTTTCCTGTTCTCTTTGTTGCTCAGATCAGAGAGGACTAACACAGAGCACAGGCTCCATTCAGTTTTGTGCGGAAATTGAGCTCAGAGCTAAATCACTCTTTAGAGGTAATCTTTCTCAAAATCCAGCACAAAGGTACATATCCAGGAGGATAAACAAACTTCAAATCTAATTCGGAAGTGAGACGATTCAACCACCAACCAGCAGAATGACTCGTCTGTGTCATCACAGCTTTGCTATATTGCTGAAGAGAAGCAGCACATGGCTCACATCTTCTTTTGATAAAAGGACTTTGTTCTCTGACTGAACATTCTGCTGGACTCGAACCGGATTAATGTGCAGACATTCCTACGGGTAGTTTGGAATAACTCTTGGACAAATCCCAAAGGTGTTATCCCACCTCCAATGACTCACTCCCCAGTCTCCCCCAGTCAACCAATAAAATGGTTTTGCTGAGCATGCTGGGTAATACGCTGATCAAAATGTGTGTCTGTCCCCTGAGCATAAGGATTTCTTTAAATGGTTCTGCTCTCTTTTGGGATATTATGCGGTTGTGCTCTTTAAAATCTAATAAGATGAGAAGAATAAAAACAGCATCAAATAGTCAGAAAATAGTTAATGCCTGAGGGAGCTCTCTGGCCTTCACTCAGCCCTGACAGAAATCTTTCCCAAAACCTCGCTCCTCACCTACATTTACATTTATAAATGTGCAAGACAAATGATTGAAAACGACATTATCATTTTGTGTTTCTTGAAACCACATTGACATACACCAAACTGACTCTTCCCCAAAGATGGCATAGCTGTACAGGAGAAACTGAGAGCTCTAAACAACAAATGTTTTGTGTTTTTATAATACGCATTGGTATTCCATACGTGCCCTATGATTTAATAGAGGTAGTTACCAGCACAATTTGAAGTAATTCATTACATTCACAGCCTGCGCTGGTGGTGGTGTCATTAAAATTATGATTTGCAGAATGCATTCTGAGCTTCTTGTTTAGTTTATCACCTAACAAGGAGCTCTGGATGCTGCCTTTTGGCCGAGCTGTTTAGCATTTTTCCCTGGGTAATCTGGAGTAATTAAATGCAGCGCACACACGCAACCCCAGCATCCAGCTGAGGTGAGAATAGAGCAGAGAGATGGGCCTCTGCTTCTGTTTAGTACAGCGGTTCAGATGCGACGGTCTGCAGAGCTGTAGCTGTGGCTCTGGACATATGCTGCGATGTGAAACTGGCACCTGTATCCATTAAAATGCGACACTAGGGAAAGATGCTTGGGCTGTCATGCTGTGGCTCTGCGTATACCTGACACACACACACACACACAGTGGCAGTCAAAGTGAGTTAGATCCTCATCACCCAGAGATCCAATTCTGCAATGCCTCTTCACAATAGCTGATCTTTTGTCTGTGCGCAGACATGCTCCACATCTCTCGCATTTAACAGTGTGGGCAACAAACACGCATGCAATGATAACACATCCAGTACATCAGCAGGATCAGACAGCCAATCAGGATTCTCTGTCCTGAGAACACCACAAACAAACTGAAAATACCCTCACAATTTCCCTGTGTGACTGCAAATCACATTTTTCCTGGATTGGTTTTGTTCTGTTATCTGTTCAACTTCAAAATGCTTGTTATAAAAGTGAATTAATTTCCCCCAAGGCCAGAGCTTGATCCAGCATGTGGTGAACACCGCCTGTCAAACACAAATCTTCCCTTATTCAAATCAAACACCAATCAAGTCACCCCTGTAAGTCATCCTGAGAAAATGTGAATATGATCCCACTCTGAGCGGGTGTATAGGGAGCCTGTAGATCAGTGTTTATCAAACTGAGATCCATAAAATATTGCTGAGCTGTAAACAAATTCTCACTTAAAACCCCTGGCTAGCATTATGAACCCCAAATATCTCCCACTGCCTTCCCTCCCACCAACTTCCCAATAAACCAATATAAAAATCAATCATTTTACCATTAGAATTAAAACAACACTAAAACATTAAATAAGCAGAACATTTATTTTACAGTAATTTCACAATGATTGCTTTGGATTATGTATTCTAGTTCAGAGCATTTCTCACCCAAATTAAAAATACATTTCTTTTAAAGATGAATCAAACTGACTCACAGAAACATGCCATCGATCAACAGCTGCAAAGCTCATTGTAGCTCTGTTCCCAAAGATTAGACATTAATGATAGAACCTTATTTCTCTAGAGAGAAATCACCTTTGAGAAACACTGCTGTAGACCATGCATTCATGTGATTGTAGTTAGTAGGTAAATAAAAAAAAAACTAACCAGATAAACTAACCAAATAAAACTGAGGATTCTTGTCTTCAAAAAAGATTACTTTTTTACATCATTAAACACTAAAGACAACCACAACCCAGTCTTATTAAACTAGGTACCATAAACCAAATCCAAACTCTAGCAGCAATAACTAAGACCACAGCTGCCAACACCAAAATGTTTGCCATAGTGGATGGATATAGACAGTAGGTCAGAGCAGCCCTTTGTGAGGCGAGTCTATGAGATAGCTCGGTGTGCTGACCACTGAACTGTGTTATTCTCTGGTCACGGAGGATTGCACTGACCTGTCCAATCTGTGGGCAGTGTCAGGATTCATTAGTGCAACAGCAGCACTCACTCAGGTCTGTGATGAACATATCTATAGACAGGGACTCCTCAGAGACAAGAAATAAAGTTATGAGGCAGCATGTGCTTGGCACATTTATCTTAACACCATCGTTTCAACACAAATGCCTTCTGATGCTCGGTTCTTACTGGAATGTGTGTCTTGGGGAGATGTTATTCACATGGAGGCTGGGAAGGCGAGGCAGTCATTTGAGGAGATTAATTATTGAAAGCAATTAGAGTGTTTGTGTTGCTCCCCTTCAGTTTTTGTGTGTCATAAGAGCGCACTGCCTTTCAGAACAGCATGCAGCGGCGAGACTCAGAGAACTATTATGTACGCACAATAAGATTCGCAATGAGGGCGGAAAATTAAAAGAACAGGAAAACAATGATGATGATGATGCTGGTGATGAAGAGAACAGATGAGGATGAAAACACCAAAGATGGCTGTGATTTCAAATGAACAGAAATGAATAATGCTGTGCATGTTATGCCTGTTAAGCCTGAGTAATGTGACTGTTAGAGATGTTACTGTTTTTAAGTAGATAAAAGGTCTTCCTGTTCTACATTGTAAATCACTTTCCTATGTAATGGTGCCTATATTCTGACTAGTGCTCACATCAACAGTCATCACAGCATTACCTCATTCCTGCTTATTCACCTGTTGCTAAAACATTTACCATAATTTGCAGATAGACTCTCTCTATTTTTACTTTTCTATTTTTAGTTCTATCTTTCTGCACTGAGCAAATGGTGATGGAGAATCACCATTTCTGTGAGATTTTTCATAGTAATTACCTTAAATTTTCCAGATCTGCCCTTGTAAATGCATGTATTACTACATTGTGTTTTTTCCTCCATTTTCATGGGTACGTCATTGTTTTAACAGCTTTTGAGAACCATGAAAACATTTCCTGGGCTTTTCTGTAGAGAGTGCTATTTATTGCATGTTTTTACATCTAAGGCTACACTGTTTCATTTGTACTGTACAAGTGAGCGCGTGTGTTGGCCATCTGGGTGTGTTGGAAAAGCAATCGTTTGTTGTTCCTCTCACTTCCCATTCTGTGTGAGCTCCCTGTAGAGTGTTTGCTTTCAATGCATCTTTCACCACAGGGCAGTAAAGAAAAGCATCAGGATTACACCTATATACATTTGTTGTACTATTCGGTGTATCTTAGTATCAGTGTTCAGGGAGAAAAGCATAGGAGCACACACAGCAGCTAACCCTCACTGAGTTCTCATACATTAACTATAAGCCTCATCAGTCATATGCTGGGCAGAGATACAGCGCATTTCCACTCAGCTATCCGATCTTTAACTCGGTTCTATTTATATACTCTTTAAACTTTCACTTGCACTTTTTCAAAACAAAGCTTTTAAAAGCTGTCAATGCTTAGCAGCGAATTTCAAAGCAGAAATTGCTCCTCACAAAACTATACATGCACCCAACAAAAGCTTGATAATCTGCTCCTGATTAAAATATTTTTTCGAAATAAAAAACAACAAACAAACAAACAGCGCAAACTGTATACAATAAACACACCTAAAGAAACGGCTATAATGTTCTACAATAAACTTAGTACAAACGGATACAACAGGGCTGTGATATAGTTATCGATTCATATGCAGTTTCGATTAGAAAATGAACAGAAACGAAAATACATAACTCGACTATTTTACATGAACGCGGCGGGGGAAATCCTACGAATACGTGCAGCGTTCACGCGAGGACGCGTTCATTGTGCGCTCATTATAAGTGCTGGTCTATGCAGACATGCATTATGATGGGTTTGGTCGTCTCGCTACATGAAACAACCGTTTAAGTTAAAAGTAGTTCAACTCTTGAAAATCTCGTCGCCTGCTTTATGTTCCTTTACGCTGCTCTCCAATTGTTTTAAAACGTGGAAACGTGAACGGTCCTCTATTCCGCCCCTTATAACTGCCCTACAAACACCAATTGGCCAAAACACGTAAATTACCACCGATCGCTACCGCGTGTGGACGCGCCAGATTACATCTGCACGAGGAAAACGTTTACAATCCCAGTGCGCGCTCGGTGTCAATCCAGGATTAGCGTGCTAAGAAAAACTTGCTAAGTACCCTGCGGTTACATTAGACGGCCATAAACGTTGACCAAGGTCCCGTGCGATCGCATACCGTTTACTTTATTTCCTTCGAAGAGTATTGTATCGTCGTTTCAGATAACATACATCTGCACGACCGAGGAGTGAACTTGTCCCCGACAACAGCACATGTTAAAAGCTTGCCTAACTTCATCACCCTCCATCGCGCATGGAGCAGGGTCTTGAATGTCACTGCACAATGTGCTAAATGATGCACAGTCGTGGAATAAGTGCAGACGCTACAGATAAAGTGCTTGGCACGGTGCATTTGCGCTTTGTACCTTTGAAGTATTGCACATCGCCACAGAAGCCAATGCAAAATATATAGTGAATGCATTTACAAACGACACAGACAATTGATTCACCAACACTAGACAAGGAACTAAAATTACCTGTGCATCCAACTACTTATCATCCAATGATGTATTCCGGGTAAGGTTGTAAAATAAGAGTATTACTTTTAGAACAACAACGTTAACTGATGTGTAAGTAAATCCAGTGTCGTTTTCGGTTATACAACGTCCTCGGCAATCTTTAGACGAAGTTATCAGCCCAGTGTGCGTATTCCTTGCTAAATATTTCCAGGTTTCAGCACCGCCGGTGGAGTGGACAGCTCCGCACAGAGCAGCTTGTCCTCGCGCCTCCGCTCTTGAGTGCTACACTAGCGCGAGCCTTTCACCTACTGGCTGCAACCCCGGCCAGATTTGCATACAATAATACTGTCAGCCAATCGAAAGCCCCGCTGAAAACCCCGACGAGTGGAAACAGGCAGGCGACTTCTCTGAGCTCATCCGTTTAAATGAATTGCCCTTGACAAAGATGAGTTTGTGTGCAGACTGTCCTGTCTTCTGCCTGCGTGAGACGCGGTGTTTGCCTGTGCATCAAAATATTTAGCCAGGGTGATATATGCAAGCAGGTCGCTAGAG
>JBAJNP010008073.1:0-21056 GCA_036877545.1 Yasuhikotakia modesta | reverse complement strand
ACACACACACACACACACACATACAGTTTACTTACATATCTGGACAGAAACATAACGCAAGCTATTATTTTTATCCAGCTCCGTACACACAACATTAACCAACCAACAAACAAACAGAGGCTTGTGTAACTGGTATCTGGCTATATACATTATATAAAGTTAGTGCATGTTGGTTTGCTGTTATTATGTCTACAGACTGGTGTGGATGTAAGGAGTCGATCGCTCTCTCCTGCCCTCTGCGCTGTAGTCTGGACACTGCTCTCCTGTGGGATTCTGCTGGCCCTCTTCTTCCTCATCTTCACACTCCGCTTCAAAAACAACAGGTGCAGAAATAGGTTTATCTTATCCTTACAACAATTAACCATAGTTGTATTACTGTAAAAGAGGAGTAACCATGTTTTTGGTGCAGTGATTACTATTTATACAACAACTGTTGGTTAAACTTCAAAATTGTGATTAATTTAAGGATATCACGGTTGAACTACAGTAACTATTATTCATTTAGGTTTGTATCATCATTTTGTATTCATTATTGTTTTTGTATGTGTTAAATGTGGTCTTGTTCATTAAAATACAGTATTCACTAACTATGGCTTCTAATGTGAGTTTTGATTGTGTTCTTCTGACACAGGATAGTAAAGATGTCCAGTCCCAATCTGAATGTGTTGACTCTGTGTGGCAGTGTACTAACATACAGCAGCGGTTTCTTATTCGCCATTGAGGAGAGAGCAACACTGCAAGGATCAGGATCAAGAGCAATCTTACAGGTACACACACACCACATTATGTGCTTGTTAGGGCATGCATTAGTAGGATTAGGATGGGCAATTTCTTGTTTAAGCTATTTATTGTATTTATAAATAAATAAATATAAACTCGGGGAACTATGCAACATCTTGCAAGCAGCATATTATTAAAACTAGAATTGTGAGCCTTTCGTAAATCAATATTTTACATTTAATGTTTATAATTAATAGAGACAATCTTAGTTTAACAAACAATGTACCACAGTCCTCAGTGTGTCTTGTTTTGTTTAATTTTGTCCATTGAGAACAAAAATGAAAATGAAAATGAAAAATGTGAAATTATGCTGAAAGAGTGAGGGCACTAGTCAAAACAAGTTAATTCATGTTAAATATTTCAGTCACCAGCTAGTTTTCTACAACTTATATTTGTTCACCTCAGGCCCGGATGTGGACACTGTGTATAGGCAGTTCTCTAGTTTTCGGCCCTATTCTTGGTAAAACATGGCGTCTGTACAGAGTGTTTACTCAGCGTGTACCTGACAAGAGAGTGGTGAGTTTTAGGGACATGAATTGGCTTATTTGAAGTATCATTGCTTGATTACTGAATGTATAATTTTATTGTTTCTTTTGTTTGCAGATTATTCGAGACATACAGCTGATGGGTTTGGTTGCTCTGTTGGTCCTAGTGGATGTTGTTGTTCTAACAACATGGAATCTGACAGATCCAATCAAGTGCTCTCGATCTGTTAATGCTATGGTGAAGGTAAACAAATGGTACTAAAATTAGTCATTCTGGTAAATTGTCAATTGGTGTGGCAGTAGCTGAAGTTCTCTGAGGTAGTTTAACTGCATCAGTAGTGGAAATTTGTTCCTAGCATTATATTATTTGTTCAAATGTAAACCAAGATGGAAACATTTTACACATACATTTCAGTGTCATAAGGGGACCGCAGCAGAGCACTGTTTTGTTCCTCAGTGTTTCTCCTCAGCTTAATCCTCTGAGCTCTTTCTCAGTTTTTACACTTTCCTTTCCAATAGCCAATAAAACACCTGACAGGTTCCCAGAAATATCCAAACTGAACGTAGCCAGGAAGTAATCATACAGTGAATTTACATCCTCATTCATCCGTTCTATTGTGGCTTTAAAATATGATCCACTAACCTGTAAGAACTTATGGTGTTTGGCACCAATGACATCAACCCGGTGTGCAGTGCCATTTTTGTTCTGAATACAGATGAAAATGACCTTTTAGCTTTGGGGAAAATTATAGATACTATTTTGAAGGGATTTGTCAACAGCCCACCAACCATTCTGAAAGTCTTAGCATGTCTAAAGCAGTGACTAAACCATACTTCCTCCACAGCCATTCTTTCAGCATAGCGAGATGTAAAGAGTTATGAGAAGAATGACTGATTCATACCGACATCATCTGTGACGTTTTTGTGTTTTATTCTTCATCATATCAGGTAATAGAAATGGATGCATCCTACACACTGTCCCAGCTAGACTCATGTTCCTCTCTCTACAAGGACCTGTGGCTCATTCTTCTCTTTGTTCTTAAGGTAAACTTAGATAATCAAGCACATTATATGCTTATACACACCAAACAAACAGAATGGTTTTCAGATTGAAATTGGATAAGGGTTCTCATAACTTGTGTCCAATTTTTATAGTGTACACACACACACACACACACATATATATATATATATATAGTAATAAATGTAAATATATATATAGTAATGAATTTTAATGTGACCTTATTTCTGTCTCTGCAGGGCAGTCTCCTGCTTTATGGCACATATCTTGCTGGCCTGACAAGCAACGTCAGTTTACCACCGGTTAACCAGTCTATGACCATCATGGGTGCTGTCTGCCTGGTTACCATTTCAACCGTTGTGGCTGTGCCCATCTCACTCTATCTGTATGCCTGGCCCAATGTGGTCTACAGCGTAGTGTCTGGAGCTATCTTCATCTGCACACTGTCCATAAACTGCCTGCTTTTTGTCCCACAAGTAAGTTCATTGTCTTATAATTTACTGTTGAATTCTGAGTAAGTCTTTACACATGATTTAAAGTCTGGTTTGAAACCTGAATCAGAAAGGTTGTGTTAACTCACAGCCAATCAATACGATTTACAACAGAAAGTAAAGCGAAGTGATGACTCAACAAGAAACAGCAAAGGTGCTTACAAAACATTCATTTTAGTGTAAGAACACTGCTAGTGTCAGCTCTTTTTAATAGTGTCAGCTGATATAAGACCAGCTGACAGACAAATATGTAGCTAGTTAGTCAAACTTCCAGTTAAAACTCAATCTTATCACAAAATTACAGTCAAAAACATGAATGAAATGTCCCACAATTATTATGCTTGTTATCATTAATCATTTCTGTCACTTTTGAATACTTTTGTACATGGTTACCTGTGGATATTTGTAAGACAGGACAGGAGTAAACTGTCTGTTACAGTATGTCTGACAACAGCATCCTAAACCAAAGAAGGCTGAAAACAACTGTGTATACAGCCATACATACACAATGCAATACAATGCAAAGGCCAGAAACATAACTTTGTAAGTGTGTATTATAAATCTGTGTTAAGTATTTCCATCCTTTTCTTATATTCCCCTTAAGCTGACCCAGTGGAGACATTTTGATGAGGAGACAAACTCTCATCCCAGTCAGATGGCCAAATACTTCAATAGTCCCAGCAAGACCACAAGCTCCATGTACAGTGAAGATGAGATCTATTATCTGCTGGGAGAAAATGATTCCATGAAAAGGCTCATCAATGAGGTACCCATTATAATGTGCAATTTTGCTTTTAAAGCATATTTGACAGTTTAATGTTTTGACCAATGTAATGCTGAAAGCTCACAGCTCAAAGTAGACGAGTGTTTACAAACCCTGTTCTTTTAGGACCCTCAGTAGATATAGACTTTAGAAGCGCTAATGTAGATAAACAGTATGTGTTATTATATTTCTAAAACTACACATTAAAAGACTGAGCTTACCGGATTGTTCTGAGTAAAGCAATAAAACAAGTTTTGACCATATATACAGTGATTACTGGTTTGTATAAGTGTCTGATGAGGAATTCCAGTGCTGGGTGTGGACAGCGTGTGCGTCACTGTTCCATGAGTGAAGCTGAGCTCTTTGTTTTACATTTCCTCAAGGCACAGCTTTATGATTTCACATCCTGTGCAACTGGCACCTAACCCATTCGTCTACTTAGTGAACTGAGCCATTCAGGATAATGACATACACAATTAGGGTGATGAAGTTTAAACATTTTTTCCTATGTGTCCTTCATTTGCAGAAGAACGCCATTATTGACAGCCTACAGGAACAAGTGAACAATGCCAAGGACAAACTGCTTAAACTGATGACTGTTAGCCACCCCTTGGATGAGGGAGAAATGGACTCCTCTAACACTAACCTGAACTCCATCTCTACTCAAACCACAGTAGTATCTCCTGATGCTCCTCCCAGCCCTACCACAACAAAATACTCAGAGGTCACTCCAACTGTGCCTCTCACTCTACCTCCCTACATACCTCCTCCATCTCCTCCCACTTATACTACCTCAAAGCAAACAACTCTTGAAAGTTCAGTAGCTGAAGATGTTTCTCCTTCAGCACATCCTGGGCCTACACAACTTCAATGTAACCTTCCTGATGAGACTTCACACCCAGCCCTATATATTATCAGAAGCTCTACAAGTATGTCACATGGTCCTGATGAAGAAACTGAAACTTTACAGAATCCACAAGTTCTGGATTTGAATGAAGTCAGATTAGTGCAGGATTCCACTCTTCATGGTTCTGCATGCTCTAGTCCACTTCAGGTTGATACATCAGCCTCCAAGGAGCATACCACTATCTCAATGGAAGTTCCAACAGCAGGCCAACAGGGTTTTGTAAGCAATGAGCAGCTGGTGGAGATCTTGCAGGACCTGAGTATGGATGCTGTAAGCAGCTCTGTCAGATCTCCCAAGCGTATGCGGAGGCCTACCGTCAGTCCAGATCATGAGGAACTTAACACAGCACTTCCACCTCAATCATCTCTACAGTTCTTCTTCCCCACCATCTCACCTTATCTCATGCGCAAACGTAGACCTCCTTTTTATTCCTCAAAAGGTGGACCTTCCCCTTATTATTTTCCTGGCTCTGTACCTCCAGGGCGCCGAAGAGCGCCCGGACTACAAGACCATGAAAGGTTGAGGGAGGACCATGAAACAAATTCTACCAGCCCAAGAATAAGAAGCCCTCAGAGATCAGTAATGAGGCATGAGGGCAATAGGAGAAAGATGGAAAAAGACACAGGGACTCACTGCGGCTTGGGTATCCTAACAGGCAGAAGATGCTCAGGCCATGAAAACTGGGAGCCTTCTCAGAAATGTTCTATTACACCTTTCACAGGACAGATTCCTCAGTCTGCCTCTGCTTCTCTGATGGAACGGGTTAAAACATCAGAGGAGCCATATGACTACTCAGATTCAGACTCCAGCAGCTCAGAGGATTACTGTTACTACCACCGGCCCTACTGTGTGGCCTGTCTGCATCACCCCTATGACTCCACAGACAGCCTTACCAGCTCTGACAGTGAGGATGGGGAATTATACCGCTCAGGACACTCTGTAGTGAACTTTAAAGTGGACCTTAAACCAACCTTTGTCTGAATAGGTGAACTGCTCTGTATTCTTCACATCTAGTCACATTTGGATTTGGGTCAGTAAATGATTTTTTTGTGTGGGTCCCACTTTATATTAGGTTTATTTAAATACTGTGTATGTTGTATTTATTGTGACACACCTGTTGTTTTGGTTAGGTTTGGGCATTTAAGATTATAGGTTAACAATTAATTAAGGTTAACAGATATATACTGTAAGGTTGATTGAACAACATACAGTGTGTACACAACAGTCACATACAGTTACACTTTTGTAAGTTATCAGAATTATAAAGTAACATCTGATATAAAGTGGGACTTTGTGTGTGTTTTGTCTGTAGTCTGAATTTATACAGAGAATGACATACAGCTACTCAATAATGTTTTTAGTTTAGGAATTTAAAAAATGTATAAATTAAAGTATATTGTTAGATAAAATCTGTGTGGAACTGTTCAGACATTATGGAGGAGTTAAAATTGACTTAAAATTAAAATGCTCAAAGACTTCAAGCAGCTGTTTAAAATTGTTAACATGGAAAGAAGAAACATATACATTTAATTATATATTTCACATAACGAATGAGACAACCTTAAACTCGATCCAAATATATGAAAATAATTATTAAGTGCACTTTTGTATTTGTGTGTTAAACATTTTAATTACTTTTAACTTAAAAGTTACTCCACATTTTAAAATGATTATATTAAATTATTGACAGTGGTATAAATGTTTTTCAAAACTGTATGAACTGAACAGGAAAACTAAAAGGCACTTTTTGTGAGTTTTTAAACTAGATTTTTTTTCTTAGAAGTTCTTAGACATCCATTTCTGTAAATGAATACAGCAAAGCAAAATGTGAACATGAGTTGAAGATATGGAAAATTCTTTATTAATCTTGCCACTTTGCACAAGTCTAACTACTACTGTAATGAACTTCAAACCACTAGATTGGACATAGTGTGGCTCTGTGTATAATGTGGCATCACTATGTCTACTAATAGTCTACTAATAAGGTGCTGTGCTTGAGGTGTTATTTTTTGTTTTGGCTCTGAGTGAATTGTAGAAGATTTTCTATATTGCAGTGGGTAATAAATGAATGGCATTGTGGTTTTTCTTACCTCTTCTCCAGTTTGTTAGATTAACTCCGGAAAAGTCACATAATCTCTGGCCTTTTATTTTTAGCTTTTTAAAAACAGTATTTGTTTACACTTTATACTTTAAGAAAGCTAGTTCATTTTTCTTTCTAAATGACTGCACACACACACACACACACACACACACACACACACACACACACACACACACACATGAACATTCTATTCCATTTTCTTGTTTTGTACTAAATAAAACATTACGGCCTTTATAAAGACATTAAATGCTGATTTAAATGTCTATTTCTTTTAGAATATTATTTTCTCTATCGTCGCATTTTTTGTTTCTCTGTTTTAAAGACTTGTGATGGCATGATGTGTTTTAGGCTGTTATAAAAGGTAATATGTTTACCATTGTTATGTATGTGTTTATCTCCTTATTTATATTATTTAACATTCTAAGGAGGATATGTATGTGACTGACAACTTTTGTATTACCTGTTTTCAGTGTTTTCTTAACCTTGTTTTGTTATTTTATATTGTATTTGTAAATATTTATGATGTGTGTTTTGGTTACTGTATCTCAGCTGTAAACCTATTTAATTCCTTCCTGGAATGCCAGGTTTGTTATTGAGTCTTTTATAGCGCAATGAGCATCTACAAACAAATATATAATGAGGTTCAAATAGACAAGATACTATGTAAGGATTCAGACATTAAATATTGATATTTGTGTGCTTATCTTTGTACAGTTACTGTAAACACATATGTGTGTATGTACAAACACACACAAACACACTTGTGGAACTATCTGAGGAACTATTTGCCCTGTGGAAAAAGTAACTTGCATTACTTAGGCATCACTTACTCTATTTACTCTAAATAAATACGTTAAAAAAAGAGGCCATCTGATCAGAAAAGTTGAATCTAGTTGTCGTATTTTGTACAAATACAATACGAATAATGATACATAATGATACAAGGTAGAATAAATGGAACAATGATTATATATTGCTTGATCAAGATGACACTGCTTATACATAAAGACCACTCACTCACCAGTGATGTAGCAGTTTTAACCAGAGTTAACCACTATCACACTATTGCACCACTTCTCATAAGCTGAATGTGGAAATTATTTTGCATGGCCTATGTAAAAGAAGCCTTGTCAAACTAAATATATGTTATGCAATAAATAAAGTAAATAAATAAAAAGGAAAAGATGGCCATAACATGGATGTAAATCATTTTGCTTTACACAAACAAAACAATAAAAAAATCCATTATTTGGATAATTCCAATGTTATCTTAACAATTTAGGAAATGACAATATATAGTAGTATTATAATATTAATAATGTATTTAATATTTGAATAAAAGTAATACAAATTTTATCTTTAAAAAACTATTTTATAAACTATTTTGTAAATATGTATTGGTTAATTTTATTTTATTTATTATATCTGCCATTGTGTGTTATAAGTTAATAGTTTGACAAGGGCATATTTTTAGCAGGCTACCTCTTTTTTACTTAATAAACACATAAGAAACATATGTTGCTTTTAAAGGTTTCAGAGTTCCTGATGAATAACTGCTGAATAACAGGAAAGGTCCATTTCCACGACGATGATATAATTACATGACCACAATCCAAGATAAAAGAACTGAGTCATTTGTACGGTCCGTAGCGCTGTGTGGAGAGCGATGGCAAAGAATCAGGACATTGAACAAATCACAACGTCTCAACTGACTAGCAACAGCTCACCTTAGTTACTTTTGCACATTTTAAGTCGCATCGGGACTGCGTAGTGTCCTTTTTTATTGACGCTTATTGGATGTTTATACAATTGGATGTTTATCTCTCTATATGCACGACTTCCGCGCGTCTTCCTCGGCTGCAGAACGCTGACATATTACGCCATGTGTTCTGGGGATACGCTAATTCTATTGGCTAGAAGGCTGCCCTTTGCCCCGCCCATGTATGTGGAAGGGCGCTGGATTGGCTAGCTCCGACCTCCCCAAGCCGCCCTGCGCGTTCACATTTTCCGATTCTTGATGCTACGTTGGCGTAACCATACCCGTGTTCCCATTCAACGTCAAACCACTGTTGCGTACATTACGCAGTATGCGTTTATCCGTCCGAGTGACAAAGAGAACGAGCACGGACCGACGGAGAAGAAATCAAAAAGGAAATTTCTGAATTGCCGTGGGAATTATAATCACATTTTCCTTTCGGAGCAACACGTTTGCTTAGACTCTTTAACTAACCCCGTGTATATTGGATTTCTTAATACTTTTGCATGGAGT
This sequence comes from Yasuhikotakia modesta, assembly GCA_036877545.1. Classification (NCBI taxonomy): domain Eukaryota; kingdom Metazoa; phylum Chordata; class Actinopteri; order Cypriniformes; family Botiidae; genus Yasuhikotakia; species Yasuhikotakia modesta. The sequence goes on along the minus strand of JBAJNP010008073.1, from coordinate 12,239 downwards.
TAAGTGGGTCGGAGCGGCCGAGGATATCAGTCTTGAGATTGGGCAATTGGAAAATTCTCATTCGTATCGTTGGTTAGAGCAAGGAAGCCGCCATGGCTGGTGCCATTGGACTGAGTCTCCACCTCGGTGTATGAAAAATACTGCACGGTTTGTCGTTGTGATGAAAAACCACTCTTTCGGTTTCTCAGTGGTTTAAGGGTATTTCTTTGTGTAAATCTCTGTTCCAGTCAAAAAGACGAGGATCGGTAGTTTTTATTCGAAGGATACTTGGAACAGGCCAGTTTCATGACAATTTTAATTGACCTTCATTTAAGGCTTCATCGCCGAAACTAACAGTAATAGTCGTACATAAGCGAGGAAAATGATCTGAATGTCAGACTGTCGGTGGACAGGAGAAGGTTGAGAGCTCAAGAATACGATCAAGAAGGGACCCCGGACAGCCGAGTTGCGTTTACCAATTTCCTCCTTATTTAAGTCGGAGATAATCGGGTCCCTGTGGGTCGAAACGGATTCGTTCACAAGACAATTAAACCTGTTTTGCCTTGAGAGACGCGTGGGATAGATAGTATTGGATTGGAAAATGTCGGGTCGGCCTAGAACCACCTCGTTCGCTGAAAGCTGCAAGCCTGTGCCGCAGCCGTCGGCATTTGGCAGCATGAAAGTCAGCAGTAAGTATGATTTTCGGACACCGGCAGATTTGTACGTGTGTTTTTGTGCAGTTCACTGAGTCGCCGATTTAACCAATTGCGTTAATAGCCGCTGTACGCGCATCTGTGCGCAGGTCCGAGTCAGACACACGGGCTGAGATTCAAGTGTCACCTTTGGGTAAAATATGATGTGCCCCATTTTAAACCGGTCAGCGTGGTTTACTTATAACCGTTAACGGACAGAACCGACTCGGTCCAGGATGGTACTTACTTTATTTGTACTATTATATCGGTGCTGAATCAGCCCGGAGATGAAAAGTCAATATGTAATATCCATAGCACATAGATTAAGAAGCACTTCATTAAAACCAACAGAAGCAAATTTGTTCAATAAAAACATCGGTCTATACTGACTGTAATGTTGCCCAGGACCAACCAGCAAGTGGTAGTTTAAGCTTGCGGGCCATTGCGCAACATATAAGAGAGCAGTTATAGAGAGTTTATGCATACAGTCGGCATAAAGCACTATGTTTAAAGTAAATGAAAATTAGTTTGAATAAGTGTTGTTATTGTAATTGATTTTGTATGTTGGTAGAGCATTATAGGCAGTTATTTGGTGTTACAGTAAAACCCATAACCTCACGATTGCGAGTGGGCACGTGGCAGACGCAGCGCGCACTTGCTTGAGTCTCTCATATCCAGCCTGTTTTACATTGTGCCTGAACGTTTGATTTGTATTTACGCTACAAATCAACGGATCAGATACATTATTTGGGCCCGTTAAAGATCCAGACTGATAAGACTGGACATTTTGGGGTTATTAAATTGTTAGTGGTTATTTACTTACCACTGACATAACCTGACATAAAACTGTTCACAAGCTGGAACCAACAGTAACGTTTAAAATGCTAATTTTAATTTAACCTAAAAGACATACAGTTTTATGTGATAGTTGTTATTGATAGGATATTACATTTGGCATTTGTAGACAGATGCCTTTTTTCTGATCTTCTGTCATAGTTTTGAGATACCAGTGTATCAGTCTATTCAGATTTACTATTAGTGAACATTAATATTATTATCATTATTATACATTCAACATTTCCACTTATTATTTATTCACATTGTTACATGTTATTTTGGGGTTTTGTTGTAGTACTGTTCACTTAAGGAGTCAAAGACAGATTTTCCCATGCAGTTCCCAAAAAATTAGTATGTTTGAACCAGAGTGTATATGTTTTTGTTTCTGCATTTGTCATCTTTATTTTCCAGTGTTTGTTACATTTTGTTCATCGCTGAAATGTGGCCCAATTGATAATTTTTTGGCAGATCAATAATTTGAGTAGATTTTGTGCTCTTTAGATCTTCTGACGGCACCATCACACAAGATTGTAAACAGTTAGTCTCTCTCTCTCTCTCTCTCTCTCTCTCTCTGGATTGAGTATGGCGGGTGTCACCTTTCACCCCACTCCATTATCATCTGCCTCTGTGAAGTGTGGAAGCTTTCCTGCACCCTTAACACAGCTCCCTGTATCTTTGCATGTATACAGTTATTTCTTTTGCAAATTACAAGTAACTTTTGACTATGGGCTTCTTTAGCTCTATGTTTTATTCAAAGGTTTATTATTAGTGATTGCTAAATACACTCAAAACATTTTACTTACAAACACATAGCTTTATATATATTGTAGGACATATATTATTAACCTCTGGAGTCTTTTTAATTATTTTAATGATAGATGGGTGTGATTTTTGGAGCTTCAAAACTGTGCCATTATTTTGTATTGGGGTTTTGTATTTTTCCCATAAAGTACAACATTCAGACTCGTTCTAACAGTTCAACTTATTTCAGAAAACATTAATGGTGAGTAGGAGGAGTTTAAAGATGGAGTGAGTGTATTCCAGATAAGATTCTCTGTTGAGTGTTTCAAGAGGCCTCAAGAATTACAAGGCTCCCCTAAAGACCATTTTACAGAGTCCTTAAAAGCAAGACAAATACTGAAAATGCTGAGATTAAATGCTACATTAGTGATATGAGAACACATTTGTGCATGCTTAAGAAAAAGCTTGTTTCTCTTTTGCCCAAGTAGTTTTCTTATCATCTGCCTGTTCTCTTATTTATCCTGACTATTATGTTAAAGTCCTGTAGCATAACCGGTAGACAGTGATGAAACTTTATGGATTTAGTTCCTTAAGAAACCCACATTTGCTACAATTCACTGATAAATTTCTATGTTTAAAATTGTCTGCCAAATGCATACATTTAATTCTTGGTCAACAGTCATTCAATGCCTTTATATACTAATAATAGACAAACCGTTCATGCTATTATTAGTCTGATGTTAATGCTTATTTTGGTTGGTGGCTTAACCTTAAACTATAGGAGGTGCTGCTATAGAGACATGACTGGTTCCTTTGGTTCCTTATTTGAATGAAGTCAGATATTTCCATCATGTGTGCATAACATTGTCACATTGGTAACAGATATTGGAGTGGATTGTATTCAGTAGAAATCTTAAGTCTTAAGCCACATGCCAAAGATGATGTTGTCATATGTCTGGTGTCAGTCTTAGCAGACATGCCCCAACAGGTTCTTCACCCAAGTTTTTGTTTGGACAGATGTACTGAAACCAAATGATTCACTCAATGACAGGATATTTAGGAAGAAGGAAACCAGTGACTCAAATATTACCTGAGGCTTGGAGATGGGTGTGTCCTTCAGGAAGATAGATGGTTTTAAACAAACATGGGTTTATTTGATAAATATCAAGTAGGCCCTTTTGATATCTCAATAGTTACAAATTAAACACTTCTTAAATATCCTTGCAATGGACTGACCACCTGTCCGGTATGTTTCACAGTCTTAGCCTGTGATAGCTGACAATGGCTGCACTCACCACGACCCCACTAGGCATAAATGGTGTAGAAGATGGACAGATGAAAACTTTAAGCCCTTTTGAACACATAGTTAAAATGCTTTACATTCACTGTATGACAGTCACTGAGTCTTAAAGATGTACTGAACTCTGTATGGAACACTGCTTACTCAGTCATATTGGCTTATGTTAATCTTAAAATAAGCACTTGTGTTTTCATGCATGCAGGCCTTTTGTAGTTTCCAGCTGATAGGAATGACAGTTCAAATTGATATGTTGCTGCTAGCCTTAGCATGTTTATGCCCTCCCCTTTTTGTTTCTCTAGGAAAGACTTTTGAACACTAAGTATATAATGTACCTTACACAGTTTTCTGTTGAACAAACACATAGTTCACTTGTAATACAATCTCATCTTGCACAACTTCTGCTATAGAATGGAATGTATTGTGTAAAATGGGAGGTGCCTAATATTATCACTTCATTACGTTCTATACTAAGTATGTCAGCGTGCTCACTACGTCATTTCCCCACATATGTGTTGTGCCGTTTTCTGTTGCACGTGAAGATATTTTTCGCAGCCTGTCTCATTTATAAGCGTGCACACGTGTGGGACTTGGCAGCTGATCTGAGGAGGCCGCACTAGCGGTCGGCGGTAGCAGCTGGTTTTGAAGTGGGACTTGTGATTCTTCAGACTGTCTCCCAACCCCCTCATTCCAGTTTGTTTTCCGGAAAAGGCAGCTGTCCAGGGACAATGAAATCCTTGTTTAGCATTTAAAAGCCAGCGCACCGACCATATTATTGTGTAAATGGACACAACATTAATTTAACTCCGTACAGGCGAGCGTTCAAGGATTCTCCTGTCTCTTTTTTTAATTCATTTAGCGACTGATGTGGATTTACTTCGAAAATAGATGGATTTGAGTAACCTGCGTTCAACAGGCTGTAAAACTTGTAATGGCTATAGAGACAGATGGCACTGGTTGCTGTTTTTATCATAAATCAGGATATTTATAGTAAAAGCAAAAACACAGTACAATGAAATTAGTTAGGATTTGGTGAACTCAATCCAACTAGTTAAACACCTCCAAACTGTCGTCAGAAAACATTAGCAGGCGAATAAAAAGTACATTAATGCCATTACAACTAAACAGTAAATATCTGTTATATTGCCTAGACGTGTTCTTATTTAGTTAGGGTTAGGCTTAACCCCACACACATGTTCCTTTAACCACCTGGCAAGGATCAGCCTTTTTAGGCAAAACTCATTTCAGGGGCCCCTTACTGCACTCCTATAGCATGAGGAGTGAGGGGGGATGGGGCTGAGAAGAATAAGGGGAAGAGGAGCCATAAGCAGCCACAGGGTGTGGCTCACTAAGAAGTACATATATGGTGTGTACTGTATGCATTTTCTCCACACTTTTCTTTTCATTGCACAACATGTTTAGATATCCGCAGGCTTCAAATGGCAGCTTTTTTCCTAAAATACATTTTAAAACAGCACTAAAGGGCGATTAGCATATTATAGATGTAAACTGTGCTGAGAAATGTCTAACAACATAAATGTCCTTACTGATAAGACGACATGAACGTTATATTATAAGCGGCACTCAGGGATGACTCAGGTTTACCGTCATATTTTGCACTTTGTCCAAATATAATATATAATATGACCTCACGGTACCAAGTGCATTTACTAAAATATCTGCTTGCAAAAGATTTAAAGACAGATATGCAGTATTTTCTGATGCCAAACTTAATGCATAATTTATTGCTCTTAAGCAGTGTAATAGCATAAGAACAATTCAGGCTCAGTTCAATTTTGCACCAACCTGTCCCAAATGTAGATTTCTGGGTTTCTGAACTCTGGTTTGCATCAGCAAACTTGATTCCACTTGCTGAAGTGGTCTGAGGTGGGATTTATGTGAAACCTGCGATGCATTTGTGGTGCGGTGGTGTTGGTGTTCGGTGAATCCAAAGGGAGACTTACTTCTAAAACAGTTAAACTGGCATCTTCTCTTACAGAAATGTTGCCTAGCTACAGTGGTAAACAGCTGCCGCTTGTGTTAATGGCAGCGCATGAAGATGATGCAAACATATTGTGGTTTTCACCCAAATATTACAGGTTATAATGAAACTTGCAGAGGGGGAGAAATTGAACTCAGGTTTGGACCCAAGATAAATGCAATTGTTACATTCATTAATCAAATATATGAAGTTATGAAACTTAATATAATTCTATAACTAGTCGTTGGCTTTTAGCTGCTTGTTCTTTCAACTGCAGAATAAAAATTGTGCTGCCGTGATGTAGATATGAAATGTTTTAGCTCCTCCCATCTCTGTTCCTTCTTTGTTTTGATGTTGGATCCACAGTAAATGAGTCCACAGCTGTGCTCCAAGAGTATATGTTTGGCACCAACTCGGGCTGTTTTTTGTCAGTCATGACACTAATGTAACGGATGAGTGGCTGGATGGAACAACATTTGAATAAAAAGAGTGGGATACCCAGAGATTAGGTTACCATGATCCATCATATTGTGTTCTGAGAGAATAGTGGTTTTCTTCAAACGCCGACTGCCAAATTTAAACATGAAATCACTCCACATGCTGCCTGGAAATGAAATGCAATAAAATAATGTCAGTAAATGAACTTGGATCAGGTGACAAATATTTGTCTTATCCTTGATAATGCAGTGTTATGATATTGTGATGTCATAAAAAATCCAAGCCAGTCATGGAGCAACATCTGTTGTAGTCAGAAACTCAATTATTGCATCGGATTCCCTGTCCAAATTCATGGCAATAACATTTAGTGTATCGCAGTCCTACATGCCTTAGTATAGTAAAGCATTTTACCGTTTCTTTATCAGATATCATTATTGTAGCTTCTTGAAGTAGTTCATGTAAAGTACATTTGCATTTGGCAGACGCTTTTATCCAAAGCAACTTACAGTGAATTCAAGGTATACATTTTTATTAGTACTTGCATTCCCTGGGATTTAACCCACCACCTTTGCGCTGCTAACTGCGCTGATAACAATGCTCTACCAGTTGAGCTACAGGAACACATTTTTGACTTACAATAGCTCTCGTAAAGTATTAGGTCGTAGTTCTTGGCTTTCAGTTCCAGGTTGTGAGATTTTCTGAAAAGTCTCCGCTTGATCTGGAGTTGGAAGTGCTTGACATTCATGTAAACGTGTCTGCTGTCCTTTTAGCCTCTCTTATCTCTGTACAAACTACAACTCTTCACATTTGGCATTGGGTCACAGGAATGTCCTCGTGTTTAGCCGAGCTGTCAAGCCTGAATGCAGATGCTTATGGCTGTGCAAGCTTGATGTCTTGAGTTGTGTCCCGAAATATGTTAAAATCTGTTAATGTTTGTTTAAATGTTCTATGGCCAGTTTGATCTTAAGGCAGGAAATAAAATTTCTTTAAAAAAAGTCACTGATAGGGTGAAGGGCTGATGTAATTTACATTTCCTGACATTTTGTAATGGTTGTAATGGTTTCCGATTAAATAATGTAATGTTGAAACTCAGTCAATTTTTATTAAAACTTTTGATTATTTTTTTAGTTGTTTTTTCCCCCATTTTGTTAAAATATAGTTAATAACAACACTTAAGGAAATTAAGACAATATTAGTTCTGTGTTAAAGTGTATTAGGTCTTAAGACATTTACCTCTGTTGATAAAACATTTTGCAAATTTGCATCTGCAACCTAAATTATGGGTCAGTATATACCACACATTTCTCTTTCTCCCTCTCTTTCTTCTCCTTTACTTCTGTCTCTCTCTTTCACTTTTCCCACCCACATCTCCCTGAATGAGTTGGTGCCCATTTTAAGTCTCTGCAGTTTCCTTCATGGACTAAAAAAAGATTGTGTAGGAGGTTGAATATGTGTTTATGCTTATGACATATTGGTTAAGCATAAAAAGAACGACAGGACAAGGGATAAGTGCTATTACATGGCATTAGCTGTGTGATTGAGTCATTGAGAATTTACAGTTACAGCTGAGGAATTGTAGTACATGAAGTACATGTTCAGATATAATAGATATGTGCAGAACAGATATAACAGTGACCAGTGGCTTTCAAACTCCAAGATGGATAAAAAGACACCATGATTTATATGCTCTAAAAAGTCTTTTGCAGCCATACAATAACTTTATTAAAATAAAAAAGTAGGTAGCAACTCATGAGGTAGCAACTATGAGGTAGCAAGGTAACTATGAGGTTGCTACCTGCTGGTGCTAAAATTGAACCAGCAACCTACTAATTACCACCCAGACTCACTAACCAGTTAATCAGCCCACAACTGCCCTTTAACTACTTCTAGGTAGTTAAACATACTTTGTCAATGGTCATGTTAGTGGTCACCAAAGTTGTTTTAAATATGGGCATTTTAAAGTTGTGAAAATGCATTAGAGATATAAAAAAGTCCTGATAGAGAGAACCTTTATTTACCTCTTGAGGTACATCACATACAGTATACCAGAGACAGACAATATGAAGTATGAATATATGCATGAGTGTGACTCAAATTTTGATATGCTCAAATGTAAAAATTACATAAATGTAAGTTAAAATTTTTGAGTCACACATTTTGTCTTTCAGGTATAGCATTGTATTATTTATTTGTCTCTTAAAGTCGCCATAAAACAGAAGTTATGTCTTTTCTTCCCTGTGGTGATGCATTTCCGAGTGTAGCTACTTCTGGAATGAGAAAAAAAAATTAGGACAGAACTTTGAAGAAAGGAAGATTGCAGTAACAAATGATTTGGTGTGTGTGTGTAAATGTGTGTGTGGTGCATATACAGATTCTGTAGTTGTCACGCACAGCCTGGAACATGTGAGTAGTGGGCTGGTGCAGATCAAAGTGTGTGTTTGCGTGCTTTGTGCTGTTTGTGCGTGTGCTGTATCCTGCTGGCTCTGTGTGTGTAATTGCCCTACAACCAGACACTGGCTCTCTGTGAAACATCAGCCAAATATTCTCACGTCACACCAGAGCCATTAGGAAGCATTCAAACGTGCCGATAAGGGCTGAGGACATAAGAGGCATCGACTGATGCTGTGATTTTAACTTTATGCTAATGATTAGTGACATAGCAGCTATCACAGGAAATATAAACAGTGAGAACTGGGATGGGAAAATAATTGTTAACATGCAATTTCATTGCTCATATAATTTGCCTCTGCAAACATATAAAGAGAATATATAATGATGGGTGAGTGGTCTGTCAGAAATTACTGATGTGATGCATGTACTAATGCACTGTACTATACATTACATTTTATCATTGCAATATATATTATGAAACATCCTGTTCATTGTCAGATTCTCAGCCCAACAAAAGTTTAGGAAAAAATGTAGGAAAGGCCAGATTTAGGGGCACTTTAAGGAGTATCTGGGCTCTTCTTCTAGCTGTTTTTCTGGGTCCCCATCTAGTTCATTCAAGGGGTGGTCCCCCTTGGTCCATTTACAATCACGGTGGTCCTATTCACCCTCGACAAGGCCCCTGGGCTTCAGCCCTTGTAAGCCTGTGCATTAATGCTCAACACAAACACTTCAGCTCCAAGTATTTTCTCTTATCATCTAATGTTTCTCTGTATTTTCTTCATTTATACTGGCAACACACATTTCTTAGCCTGGGAGTAAGACTTGGGTCAACTGGCAAATTGCTGGGGAACTTACACACACACACACATGTTCTCAACACACAAACTAATGTCATATAAAAGAAACCTCTTAAATGCTTAAGGCTACACAGACACACATAATGTACAAACCCACGCATACACACATGATCATGAATTCCCCCACATACAATACACACACACACACTCTTCCTTTCTCTGACTGCTCATAGTTAGTTTATTTATAGAGCAGGATTAAGCGTTAGCTGCATGTGGGCATGCCCACCCCTCCGTCAGAGACTCTAAACTCTGATTGGCTTGGAGGCAGTGAGGTCATAAGTGATCAGACCACTGCTAAACTCAGAATGGAGCAAGAGCTGAATGCACCTGAAACTATATTATTAATCCAATAGCCCACAGTCGTTTTAGAGGAACCTCATAATAATTATAGTTCATTTAAAGATTGCAAAGACATAATTGTTTAATTGAAATAACATGACTTATGAATCACTCATTATAAGATATTAAGAATATTTTAATTCCTATTATAAACCTATTATTTTGTGTTGTACATAAAAGACTAGGACTGTATACAGTAAGTTATTTAGAGCCTAGAGTCTAGAGAAGTAAACGTATATTAAACGTATTATTAATATTTAGCAATGTTAGGTATGCAAAAACAGTTTATTGACACACGCTTACTGAAATAGATTTGTAATGTGTGTGAGGCTGCAGGGCAAAGAATTATCTGCCTGTATTGAGGCATGTCATGTTTTTAAGGTGTCCTGGCTGAATCTGAACCCTCCTCTTCTCTATAATTGAGGTTATAGACCTGACTCCCTGCGAGGCTTTTCAATTAACATTGACTAAATCTGCTTTTAATCTTTAAATATCATTAAATATCATTAAGCATTAACTATCAGCTCGGCTGCAATTTGCTGTATGCTGAAAAACAGCTGTGCTGATATCCAGTACATTGGCACCATTGCTTGTGTAGACATAGTTCGGGCAGTAATAGAGTGTGTTAACAAAACTATAGGTTGATTATGGTAGCAATGTGACACATTAACATGTATGGTGACAAGTATATTGGCCTTTTGCAGTGGCTTTTAAAACAAGACGTCCAATCAGAATTTGGAGTCAAAATGTTTTGTAATGAGAGACCGCTTTCATTTTCAGATTGCCCGATTGTTATTGTCTTTTGTGTTGCTGTGGTTGTATAGGCTGCACTGTTTACCTGGAGTTCAGACTGTGTGTGTCTGTGACTGTAATATTAGCGTAAAAACGTCTGTCTGGTTTTAGTTAGCCTTTCCAGGTTTTTTTTATTTCGAGATGAAAGAATTTCCGAGTCTTTGATGTAGCAGATCTCAGATGAACACAACAAACCCTCTTGCATTTATAACAGTTTTTTTACCCAGAAAATGTGCGTGTATCCGTCCAAAGAGACTCCTTACTCAGGACAGCAGGCGTTTCTTTATGTTAGAGTGAGTTCACATAGACAGTTTGGACAAATGATTGACATGGGATTTGATTTCATGTGTGCAGTTGTGAATGATTTTTGGGTGTGTATCACATAATGAGATGGGGCGCTCCTGTATTTGTGTGTGCTGTAGTTTTAGTTGTCTAGCGCTCTTGACAGCACATACCTCTGAGGTAACATCTGAACATATCTTGTCTCTCAGCCAGGAGTGATAAAGAGTCTGCGTCAATGGAAAACAGGAGCGTTGGGCTGAAAGGAAGGCTTTAAGCTGACTGTTGATTCTTTGCGTTTGAAGGGTTTAAAAAGAGTTTTAAAAAAAGTGTTTTACACAGTCAACAATAAATAAAAATGCGGGTTGGTTTTAGTTGCGTGTGAACATTGTGTGAATTTTGCATATTCATTTACAGAGAAAAAGATGACAGAATATTCATTCTTGGGAAAACATCTGTTAAATTCCCCTGGCTAATAAAAAGTAATAAAATAAATAAATGATTAAAATTATGTTGATTGGACATGTAATATCAAATCTATGAGTGTAACAGAGAATCATTTTACATGGATGACTTTACATGAATGTACATTGTAAACTTGCATCCATATTAGGTCATATCAAATTTTAATATGTGGTAACAATCAGTTGTGGAAAAAAATACTACTTATGTAAGCTACATATATGTAGTTCATATAAGTACATGCACACAGTAAGCTGGAACAGTTGGGATTAAATAGGTTAAATAAAAACACTCTGATTTCTTTAACTGGAATTTAGGTGATTTTCATGTAACAAGTTTAAATACATCAACACAGGAAATAAGGAAATTTTACATCATCTGCGTGACAAGAGTTCAGGCAGGAAATAAAGCACTCTGCTTAACAAGAGTAACAGGTATTGGTGTGTCAAAGTTGATCAGATTTGCATTGCTATGCACAGGGAATAATTTCCTCTGTCTTCAATCAAAGGAATGAATAAAAGTAGTGAGTTTTTGTAGTAAATAAAGGGAAACCACAGACTTGTTTGACCAGAGAGGTCACATTCTGCTTGGGCAAATGTGTCGCACGGAAGGTTAAACGAGTTGGTTTTATTCATAACGTTGTATTGAAAGAGTAGATACTATTTCACATTGTACATTTCACAATGTACATTAGGCATTCCAGCAGGTGTGCAGTCTCGCTTGTGCTGGCATTCATTCAGTTCTTATTTTATAGTGTTATTTTTAGAGTTTGTGAATGTCACCCTTGACACACTGTGTGTGTGTGTGTGCGTATAGATGAGTGGGCGAGTCTTTAGCAAGTGGGCCACAACATCTCTCAGGCTCAGAGATGTCTTAGTTGCCATGGAGATGAAGGGGAAATGGGGTAGCATACAGGGCTGGGTTTTGGTGCTGATTTTCCTAGTTCGGTTCCAATTATAATTCACAATTGATTTCATTTTGATTCTATATGGATTCATTTTGTAGCTATAATGTCAACAGGCCTGTTTCAATTATTATATAATTGTCTGACTCTGCATAACATCTATTATGATGACAAAACTAAACCTTTTATCTGTATAAGGAGAAATTTTCCTCATACATAGGGACAGCAGCAGGTGTGAGAAGGGGTGGTA
>JBAJNP010008072.1:5333-21060 GCA_036877545.1 Yasuhikotakia modesta | reverse complement strand
CAACAAATTACATAGTGATACTGTCACCGCTCATAAAAATATTCACTAAACATCAACGAAATGTCATTTTTCTATTCTGTTTGCTGTAGTAAGTCCTAATGCAGATGGTGTGCATTAGGACTTACTACAGGTGAAGGTTACTACAGGTGAAGGCTACAGTCGTGGCAGTGCATCATTTATGGAAAATATTCACTAAAAATCAACCAAATGTCATTTTTCTGTTCTCATTGATGTAGTAAGTCCTAATGCACATCATCAACATACTACAGGTGGAATTATGTTGATATATCACTTTATACAGTTATGGCAGTGGATAATTCATAAAAATATTCACTAAACATCAACAAAATGTCATTTTTCTATTCTGTTTGCTGTAGTAAGTCCTAATGCACACCATCTACATACTACAGGTGAAGGTTTCTTGATATGTCACTTTATACAGTCGTGGCAGTGCATCATTTATGGAAAATATTCACTAAAAATCAACCAAATGTCATTTTTCTATTCTGTTTGCTGTAGTAAGTCCTAATGCACATCATCTACATACTACAGGTGGAATTATGTTAATATGTCACTTTATACAGTCGTGGCAGCGCATCATGTATGGAAAATATTCACTAAAAATCAACCAAATGTCATTTTTCTATTTTGATTGCTGTAGTAAATCCTAATGCACATCATCTACATACTACAGGTGGAATTATGTTGATATGTCACTTTATACAGTCATGGCAGCGCATCATTTATGGAAAATATTCACTAAAAAACAACCACATGTCATTTTTCTATTCTCATTGATGTAGTAAGTCCTAATGCACACCGTCTACATACTACAGGTGGAATTATGCTGATATGTCACTTTATACAGTTATGGCAGTGGATTATTCCTTAAAATATTCACTAAAAATCAACCAAATGTCATTTTTCTATTCTGATTGCTGTAGTAAGTCCTAATGCACACAATCTACATACTACAGGTGGAATTATGTTGATATGTCACTTTATACAGTTATGGCAGTGGATTATTCCTTAAAATATTCACTAAAAATCAACCAAATGTCATTTGTCTATTCTGTTTGCTGGAGTAAGTCCTAATGCACATCATCTACATACTACAGGTGAAGGTTTCTTGATATGTCACTTTATACAGTTATGGCAGTGGATTATTCCTTAGAATATTCACTAAAAATCAACCAAAGGTCATTTTTCTATTCTGTTTGCTGTAGTAAGTCCTAATGCACACCTTCTACATTCTGCAGGTGAAGGTTTCTTGATATGTCACTTTATACAGTCGTGGCAGCGCATCATTTATGGAAAATATTCACTAAAAATCAACCAAATGTCATTTTTCTATTCTGTTTGCTGTAGTAAGTCCTAATGCACATCATCTACATACTACAGGTGAAGGTTTCTTGATATGTCACTTTATACAGTCGTGGCAGCGCATCACATTTGGTTGATTTTTAGTGAATGTTTTTATGAATAATCCACTGCCATGACTGTATAAAGTGACATATTAACATAATTCCACCTGTAGTATGTAGATGATGTGCATTAGGACTTACTACAGCAAACAGAATAGAAAAATGCCATTTGGTTGATTTTTAGTGAATATTTTCCATAAATGATGCACTGCCACAACTGTATAAAGTGACATATCAAGAAACCTTCACCTGTAGTATGTAGATGATGTGCATTAGGACTTACTACAGCAAACAGAATAGAAAAATGACATTTCATTGATTTTTAGTGAATATTTTCCATAAATGATGCACTGTCACGACTGTATAAAGTGACATATCAAGAAACCTTCACCTGTAGTATGTAGATGATGTGCATTAGGACTTACTACAGCAATGAAAATAGAAAAATGACATTTGGTTGATTTTTAGTGAATATTTTAAAGGAATAATCCACTGCCATAACTGTATAAAGTGACATATCAAGAAACCTTCACCTGTAGTATGTAGATGATGTGCATTAGGACTTACTACAGCAATCAGAATAGAAAAATGACATTTCGTTGATGTTTAGTGAATCTTTTTATGAGCGGTGACAGCATCACTATGTAATTTGTTGACGGTCCCTTACACAGACGGTAAGTATAAGTGTGAGCTGCTCCGAATCGTTTTTTGGATAAAAATCGATAGCGAAAACAAATGTATTGTTATAATTTGATACATGGTAATAGTGTGAACTGTATGTGAGCCAGATCACGTTACTAAAGTGAAGTTTGCTGTGAAATTTGAATGCGGGCAAATTTCAGATCGAATATCCAGCGAATATCAAACCCGCGGCCAACTTTACCGCGGTTTTGGGAACCCACTGTTATGTTAGGATTAAGGTAAGATGCTTGTTTCTTTAAAGATCTTGGTAAGATGGATGGCAATGTATACAACCTGCGTCCGTGAGGACAAGACAACTTTGCCCTACGATGTTTTGCTGCTGCATGAAAGCAGTAATTCCCCTGTCCACCCGAACGGTGCTGAAAACAGCTTGTTGTACTCGAATCGTTCAAACTTTACGTGTTCTGATTCTGTACGGTTTAACTAAACGTATTGTCTGAAGAGTTAAACATTAAACGTATAGAAGAAACATTTTATAGATTATATTGTAATTCTCAACCCTTTAATGAAATGCATTTGGATTCTACTTGAGTCAAACAGCAATTTTGATTTGCATTCAAACTTGCAATGTTCATTCCATAAAGCCTTGAAATCAGAAGATACTATTAAATGCTATTGCATGCAGATTGTATGACTGTTGAAAAGATGGACAGATATTATTCCATAAGTGTCAACTGCAGATGCTGCTGCATATGAGCTGAAGCCTGAAGACAAGCCTTCTTCTTTCTGGTGCACTTTATTGCTCTATAGGGCTAGACCATATAGATATAGATCTATAGGGCTAGATCATATACTTTGTTTACTATGAAGAATCACTGTTTCTGTATTCCGAATGGTTTTTAGGAGTCTGGACTAAGATTTCACTATGTTGCTGCTGGGGAAAGAGGAAAGCCACTTATGCTGTTTCTGCATGGATTCCCTGAATTTTGGTGAGATTTCAGTAAACACTCACAGACACAAGGGAAACACTTCTGTATTGGGATACTGCCAGACACAGAATGTTGTTGTGCATTAATCCACATTATGTCCATTGAGTCAGATAAATATCTGTAGTACTATAGTATCTGTAGTAGTTTCTCCTTTGTTTTCCTCAACATTTGTTTTCCTGACCTTGTAAGTTGCTTTGGATAAAAGTGGCTGCTAAATGCTACAATCTTTAATCTAAAGTTTTATTCTATTCATGTAGAAGCATACATCAAATTATCTTTTTTGCTAATCTGACAAATGCAATTAAACAGAGCTGTAAGCAGGTTGTTGTACGCCTGTGTTGGCATGTAACAAATAACACATCCAACTTTTAAAGCCATCATTGTGGTGTTTTTTAATATTATGAAGTGTGTTGTGGGTTGTATCTTGTATTGTTATTATAAAATGTAATGGGTACTGTCTATTCTGACTTTCTGGGGAAAGTAAAATTGTTATTTTGGTGAACTGCCATACTGCAGAACAGGATGAGACTGTCTAATAAATGTGGCATGCCTCCTTTCTGCATCATTGGGCAATCTACTGCTCCAGAATCAGAGATGAACCCTCAAACACACAGAGGAAACCTAGAGGACAACCTTTAGTCTGTCTTCTACTCTATTTTAGTTTGGTGCATTCAGAAATTGCAAATAGGAATATTTGTATGTGTGAGTGCTAATTCATGTACCAGTGTATTCATGTACCAGAATAATAGTCAGGCTCCCACCTTCTGTTTTTCCTCAGCTTCTTTTCCTCTCCTCTTTTCTCTTTTGCAATCTAATCACCTAAAAAGATGCATTCTCCAATCAGGGAGCACTACTAGCCGGGCAGAGTGTACTGACAATTACAATTTTCTCTTAAACTAGTTTAAAGTAGCTTTCAATCAATAAAAGAGATTTTAGCCAACCTAGCTTCAGTTTAATTACTAACTAGAAGTCTCATGTCAATTCAAAACTGAGATTCAAAAGTGGATCAAATCACAAAGTGAATTTTAAATGCCAATTCTAAATAGAAATGACTATACAATTTGTTCTTTGAAAATTAGTTGTTCTGATCATTATAGGTAATTTATAATTTGGTCAGCCCAATCAAACTATACCCCATGAAGATGATTTGCTTTGAACTAAAAGTTCTGTTCACTCTAATTCTTCCCAATCTAAAACACACTAACTATACAATGGAAATGCATAGTGGACCTGTCTAGCTGTTTGCTGTGTTTTTTTGAGGTTCCCAGGCTCATATTTTGTATCTTGTATAAAAAAAATGTTCAGAAAAAATACCCTGACTACTTAATTTCCCCTTTTCCTCCCTACATTGTCCTGCTCTAAAATCATAGTGTTTAAATGCAGCAAACAGATATATTCCTTCATAACCATTGCAAATCTTTATGAAGATGTGTACATTTTTTAAATGTTTTTCTCAGGTTTTCCTGGCGTCACCAGCTGAGGGAATTTAAGAGTGAATATGAGTTGTTGCCGTGGATATGCGAGGCTATGGGGAGTCTGACCTGCCCTCCTCCACTGAGAGCTACAGACTGGACTACCTTGTGACTGACATCAAGGACATTGTGGAGTATCTAGGTGAAAACAGACTGCTTTTTTTACCTCAGCCCCATTTACATTTGGCATTCCTGCCTGTCTGAAAGTTTTGGTAAAGCTGCTGTATGGTGAATGCTAATGTAGCAGTGTCCTTAATAGTATTTATTGCAAAGGTGACCCATTCACATATTGTCAGTATTGTTGGTTTAATGTGTAGAATGAAATTTGAATGTAACGTACATAATTGCTACTCCATAATTGAACTCCAGGGCAATGATGTAATTCATAATTTAGTCAGTCCTTAAAATTAAACTAAATAAACTAGTACTTAATATTTGTGATAGTGCGTTCACTTTGACGGACATTCGCGCAGCATTAACCTATCAGGAGCTCGCTCTAGTAGTGACGTGATCAGTGAGCGGAGTCAGAAAGTGCCCCTTCCATGAAGTGAATTGCGCGTTACGCGCGAATGAATTGAATGAACTAAATGTTCACGCGTCCAACTACGAATAGCGCGAATTATTCTGGCGTAAACTCACCACCACGAATCATGACCCTCTGTCTCCCCCTGGTGGTCACCAGTGGGAGAATCTCTGATAGCACATATACAATAAAACTGTTTCCCATAATGCCCCGTTCCTGGACCATGCCTCTTCCAGGTTACGGCCTCACAATCTTTGATTCACAATCAAAGACTGTATAAATCCCTGTCTTTTTGCATGAGACTTTGCAAGGTCTTGTTTTACTTTGGTGACATTTCAGAGCGTTTCCCTGGCCTTTGTATTTCTGGGTTTGAGCTGTGTTTTGTTTCTTCACTCCTGAGTGTTTGCAGCCTACCTTTTCACCTACGTGTGTTTGGATTACACTTTGGATTTACTGTGTTTACTCTGTTTATTCATGTTTTGACCCATGCCTGTTTGACAACAAGCTGTTCATTAAACAAGCTGCAGATGGATCAACCAAGTGCGGCCCCTATGTTACAGTATTATTGCAAGAGAAAAGGACTACACAGTTCGTTACATAAACACTTGTTGTTTTGCTACCACAACCGGTGGTCATACAGTGTTAAATGTCATTGTTGTTTAATTTGTTTATTATTCTGTTATATGACATACTTAGGGTTAAGTAGATTCAGGACTTTAGACAATTTAGGAGATAAAAATAGCAGTCTAGATTTGAAAGCATAAGATCCAACTTTCCTTTAGAGCACGTTATAAAACCATAAATACTTTAATACTTCAACACTTTTCAAAAGCATTCATAATTTGACAGTCAAGTATAAAATCCTATCATTCATGCACACCAGCTTACTCACAGTTTGTTGTCAAACACAAGCCCTCTGTTTCTCTCCCTCTGTTTTTATTCAAGCACTCACATACTATACACCAAACAAGCACAAACATTTCAGCTTCCTTTCTAATCCTCTTCACACGATACAACAGATGTTTTCTTATGGGGCATGACTTGGGTGGCATTATTGCCTGGCTCTGTGCAATTCATTACCCTGAAATGGTAACAAAACTCATAGTGCTGAACAGCCCTCACCCATGTGTGATTACTGGTAAGTGCTCTGTACATCTGACAACTAGATTTTCTATTCTGTCATGCCAGTCTGAAAGGCTCGGCTTTGGTTGAGGGCTTATTAGTAGATTGGCAACATTTACAATAAAATATTACGGTTAGACATAGAGAATTATAAGCTCTTAACATTGCTCCTGTGCCTTGGCTGAAAGGAAGAAATAAATAAAGGCAGCTTCTGGCAGGGACATAAGAGGACTGTGTGGCCTTTCTTAAATACCACTCAGTACCAGGCATGAATATAACTACACCTTTACTTTTTATTGCATTAAAAATGTACACTATATATGTCACTATAGAAGTTATTATATAAGTGTAATGTAAAGACAATATCATTATTTTTATATTGTAATGTCAGGCCAACAGAGGGAGCCCTTTCCCCCTGATCGTCTGAGATTGCTCCCTCTGCAACTTCCTGTTTGCTAGCTATAAAAGCTTACCCTAGCAAACAGGAAGTTGCAAAGTGTTGGTTTGACCTCTCCATTCTACCTGTGTTTTTCCGGACTGGTCTTTGTTGGTTTTTGGAATTGGACTGTTTTGGTTTTGATGTTTTGCTGCCTGCCCCTGACCCTCGCTCTGTTTGGATTCCGTATTTTTGGATTACCTGCTTTGTACCCGTTTGCCTGTCTCTTTACCCTGCCTGATTGACCATGCCTCATCACACAAATAAAAACCAGCATTTGAATCCGACCGTCTCCTGTTGCCTCCCCAGCCATGTGTGGTAAAAATAACATTGTATAATAAAAATTTTTTTTGCTTTGATTTGTCTGTATCCACTTACAGTGTTGCTTTTAACACAACACATATAAGCAATTAATTATACAATGCAATTAATTGATTGGCTATAATAATTTGAAATTAGTTTTATATAAAAAAATGTGAATTATGTCTTTGATAAATGTAAAATTCAATTCTGAATTTTCCAAATCAACATGTAGCTCATTTATTATCTATTCTCTTTTCTGTTTAGATTATGCCCTTCATCACCCCAGTCAGATGCTCAAGTCAAGTTACTACTTTTTCTTTCAGTTGCCACATTTTCCAGAGCTTATGCTGTCTATCAATGACTTTAAGGTTAGGTACATTAAATATGCATTTTTGTAATCATTTATTTATTACATGTATTCACATATGGCCTGTTTTCAGTATAAATTGACAAAATGAGTGATCCATGTATTTATATTTGTAACATCTGGACAGCAGAGGGAGCCCAAGCCCTGTGACTGTCTGTCTGCCTGCTCCCTCTGCTTCCTCTTTGGTAACATCCTGTTTGCTGGCTATATAGCCTGTCGGATCTACTCCTCTTGCCCCGAGTTCAGAAGAGTGTGAAACTATGCAGGTTGACCGTTTGCGCCTAACTGCAAGGGAGAAACAGCGCCGCCTTCTGGAGGGTGTTTGCTTGTACTGCGGAGCTCACGGTCATCACGCTCAGTCCTGCCCTGTTAAACAGTCCCGTCCACCTCAAAGGGTTAATATGGGTGGTACGGCCATTTCCTCCACTCATAGGTCACATAATACACTGTCTGTGTCCATAATCACTAAACTTGCTTCTTTCAAGGGTTCAGCTCTCATTGATTCGGGAGCAGAGGGTAACTTCATTAACGAGGAGTGGGCGCGTACCCGGGGAATTCTCTTCCAACCCCTCCCATCACCTATTGTTGCTCATGGGTTCGACGGCCGGCCTCTGATAAGGCTCTCACAGATCACAGACTCGGTGAGTCTCCTTACCTCAGGGAATCATCTGGAGGAGCACAGGTTTTTGGTGTGCAAGTCCCCGTCTGCCCCTATAGTTTTGGGTCACCCCTGGTTCACTTGTCATGGGCCGTTCATTAACTGGGCAGATAGTTCAATTAATTCTTGGAGTTCATATTGTTATACTCGCTGTCTAGTGGCTGCTCCTTCTCCTGTGTCTGTTTCTATGTCCCTACAGGAAGAGGAGATAGATCTCTCCCGGGTTCCCTCCTGCTACCATGATCAGCGGGTGGTGTTCAGCAGGTCCCGAGCCGTCTCTCTCCCACCCCATCGACCCTATGACTGTGCTATCGGACTGACCTCCTCCCTGGTACTTCTCCGCCTCACGGTCAACTTTACTCACTCTCCTCGCCTGAGCGAGAGGCTATGGAGAGGTATTTAAATGATTCTCTGGCCGCCGGTGTTATTCGGCCTTCCTCTTCTCTGGCTGGAGCGGGGTTCTTCTTTGTGAAAAAGAAGGATGGCTCTCTGCGTCCCTGCATAGACTATCGAGGGTTGAATGACATAACTGTTAAGAACTGGTACCCCCTGCCGCTGATGTCTTCGGCCTTCGATCTCTTGCAGGGAGCCGAGTTTTTCACAAAGTTGGACCTTTGCATAGCTTACCATCTCGTTCGGATAAGGGAGGAGGATGAATGGAAGACTGCTATTAACACCCCCCAGGGGCACTTTTGAGTGTTCTCCCCTTTGGCCTCTCCAACGCCCCTGCGGTCTTTCAAGCACTTGTCAACGACGTGCTTAGGGACATGATTGATAGGTTTGTTTTCGTCCACTTAGACGACATCTTAATTTTTTCTCCCTCTTATCGGGATCATGTCCGGCACGTTCGGCAGGTGCTTCAACGACTGCTAGAGAATCAGCTGTTCGCCAAGACGGAGAAGTGCGAGTTCCACTTTAAGTCAGTTTCGTTCTTGGGACACATCATCTCGGTGGAGGGGATTCGCATGGACCCTACTAAGGTAAGAGCCGTCTCTGACTGGCCGACACCTGACTCCCAAAAAGCCTTACAGCGGTTCCTGGGTTTCGCTAATTTTTATCGGCGGTTCATCAGGAACTTCGGACAGGTGTCGGCCCCTTTGACGGCGTTGACCTCCACCAAGATCAAATTTAGTTGGTCAGTGGCCACCCAAGCGGCGTTTGATGAGCTTAAACACAGATTCACTTCAGCCCCCATTTTAGTAACTCCTGACCCCTCCCATCAATTTGTGGTGGAGGTCGACGCATCAGAGGTGGGCGTCGGGGCCGTGCTCTCCTAGGTATCCCCCCTAGATAACAAGTTGCATCGTTGTGCTTTCTTTTCACACCGTTTGTCTCCCGCAGAACGAAACTACGACATTGGTGACCGTGAGTTGTTGGCTGTTCGACTGGCCTTGGGGGAGTGGCGTCACTGGCTGGAGGAAGCATCTGTCTTACTGCCCTGGTTCTAAAAATGCCAAACCAGACGCCTTGTCAAGGCTTTTCGCTCCACCAGGTGAACTGCCCCCGACACAATAATCCCTTCAGGGTATATGATAGGGGCATTTACCTGGGGAATCGCGGAGCGTGTCAAGAAAGGGCAGCAGGGAGTCGAGGTGCCCACAGGATGTCCGGCGGGTCTGCTCTTTGTGCCCCAGTCAGTCCGGGCTGCCGTTCTCCAGTGGGGTCACTCATCCAGAGTCATGTGACATCCAGGTGTGAGGAGGTCATTGCCTGCCATCCACCAGCGGTTTTGGTGGCCCGCCATGGTGGAGGACGTTCGCCGGTTCGTGGGGGCGTGCTCTGTCTGTGCTCAAAATAAGTCCTCAAATTCTCCTTCCGCTGGTCTGTTAATGCCACTTCCTGTCCCTTCCCGTCCCTGGTCCCATATTGCCCTGGATTTCGTTGTCGGACTCCCTCCATCGAGTGGTAATACGGTGGTCCTCACTGTGGTGGATCGCTTTTCCAAAGCGGTTCACTTCATTCCCCTCACCAAGCTTCCCTCGGCTAAAGAAACAGCCCGGATGGTCATTGACCATGTCTTCCGGAGGATGTGGTTTCTGACAGGGGTCCCCAGTTCGTTTCCCACTTCTGGAGAGAATTTTGTCAGCAGATTGGTGCCTCCGCTAGTCTGTTGTCAGGTTTTCGTCCTCAGACCAATGGCCAGACCGAACGCGCCAACCAGGATCTCGGACGGATGCTTCGCTGCCTGGCGTCCCACAACCCCTCATCCTGGAGTGAGCAACTGACTTGGGCAGAATATGCCCACAACTCGTTACCGGTGTCGTCGACAGGTGTGTCCCCGTTCATGTGCTGTCTGGGTTATCAACCTCCTTTGTTTCCCTCCCAGGGCGCCGAGGCAGCTGTCCCCTCTGTTCAGGCCTTTGTTCAACGCTGTCGCCGTACCTGGAAGAGGGCTAGGGAGGCACTCATCCGGACGAGGGGATGTACCAAGACTGCCGCGGACCATCACCGCAGGTTGACTCCCCACTATGTCTGCGGTCAGTGGGTTTGGCTCTCCACTAAAGATTTACCCCTCCGGGCCCCGTCTCGGAAGTTGGCTCCAAAATTTGTCGGGCCATACCAAATTACTAAGGTTGTCAACCCGGTGACGGTCCGTCTTCGGTTGCCCAATTCCCTTCGTCGTGTGCACCCTGTCTTTCATGTGTCGAAAATTAAGCCTGTCTTGCATTCTCCCCATTCCCCTACTGTGTCTCCCCCTGTTGTTCTCCCCCTCCTATTATGGTTGACGGTTCTTCTGCCTTCAAGGTTAGGAGAATCTTAGACTCTAGGCGTTGTGGCCGGGGACATCAGACATCAGTGGACTGAGAGGGGTACGGTCCTGAGGAGAGATGTTGGGTTCCGGCTCGGGACATCCTGGACCGCTCGCTCATCAATGAGTACCTCCAACACGATCCTTCTTCCTCTGGTGCGCCAAGGGGCGCTCCTAGGGGAAGGGGGTACTGTCAGGACTCGGGTATGATTTGTCTGTTTTGCTGGGGTTTTTTTCTAATTTTATTGTGTTTACTCATCTTATTCGTTTCGTCTCATTTTTATCCTCTTTTTTTCGTTTGGGTTTCTCTCTCCCTCTCTGATCTTTTGGGGTTTTCCCTGTTCTTGTTCCGGTGCCAGCTGATTGCCGTCTGCAATCAGCGCGCTGCTAGTTTAGCGCACATGTTTCGCTTTTGATTAGCCTATTTCTTCTGGCTGTTTTCCTTGTACCGTTTCAGTGTGTTCTGAGAGTTTGCGAGCTCTACATTCATTTGTCTCCTGCCTTAACAATTAGATCTTGATCCTTCTCTGCCCAGTTGGTGAAACGTTCGCTCTGTCCTTAGTGCTCGCCCTTCTCGGATAGTCTCTGTGCATCTGACCCGTGCTCTGGTCTTCGACGCTGCTTCTGGCTACCGTCCTCATCTCTGTCCGCACCTCTCTCAACCCTGCTCCGCTCCCTGAGCGCTCTGCCCGGACTGGGGTTGGATTATTTGGGCTATTTGGATTTCAGAACTGAGTCTTTTCTGTCTACGGACTGTTTATTTACTTTTGCTAATAAAAGGCTAATAAAATTATTTCTCTGCCTCATCCGCTCTTGGGTCCTTCCTGCCCTGACACATAGCACCATTTTGGATTCAGAGTGGCCGCTATGTGCTACTGCCACACTGGCATCTTTGAGCAAATTGAGCAGTCAAATATTTTTTGTAAATAATACTTAATATTAAATATTACTTGACTATTTTAACATTTCACATGATGCTAACATGTTTTATCATTATGTATCATGATGCTAATATGATTTAGCTAAATCATATTAACATGATGCTAAATCTGAAATTGTGCAGTAAACGTATAGGAGGATTGTATTAACAAAAATCCGGAGTGCAAATGAACGTGTGGACAGTTCAGTAGTGCAATTATGGTCTTCGGACAGCTGGTTCTGGTCCACAGATTCCTGAAACACCTACCAGCAGGGAATAGAGCACTCTGTGGGCAGTGGTGTCCAGAAGTGCATAGATGGTCCTGTAAAATAAAATAAACAGAGTATCATTATTAGTTATGCTACTGATTTGATGTAGTTAATGGAAAATGTGTATACAACACATGTAGTAGAGTAGTGGAGTGTAGTGGAGTCACTGAGTTGCAGAGTTCAGCAACGAGACAGCTCTTGGAAAAAATCTGTTTCTCAGTCTGCTGTTTCTGGTCCACAGGCTCCTGAAGTACCTGCCAGAGGGCAGGGGAGAGAACAGATTGTGAGTGGGGTGGGAAGGGTCTGTGAGGATGCAGCGCGCTCGACGCAGACAGCGTTTCTGTTGGATGTTATCAACAGCAGGAAGTGGAGTTCCTATGATGCTCCGAGCAGTTTTCACCACCCGCTGCAGTGCCTTGCGCTCTGCGACAGAGCAGCTCCCATACCAGACTGTTATACATTTGGTTAGAAGGCTGTCTATTGTGCAGCGATAGAAGTTCATCAGATGGAAGAGGACATCTGATTCTTCTTTAGTGTCCCTAGGAAGAACAGACGCTGGTGAGCCTTCTTAACAAGGCTGGATGTGTTAGTGGCCCAGGACAGGTCCTCAGAGATGTGGGTCCGCAAGAACTTAAAGCAGGAGACACGCTCAACAGCCATCCCGTTGATGTGGATCATGTGTGCCTCCTCTCTCCTTCCTGAAGTCCACAATGAGCTCCTTGGTCTTGGTGGTGTTAAGGAGCAGGTTATTGTTTGTGCACCAACTGGCTAGGTGCTGGACCTCCTCCCTGTAGGCTTATCATTGTTGCTGATGAGGCCAATTACTGTAGTGTCATGTGCAAACTTGATGATGGTATTAGATCCATTCAAAGCCCTGCAGTTGAGGGAGTAGAGGAAGGGGCTCAGCACACAGCCCTGTGGTACAGTGTTAAAAGTGATGACAGAGGAGCTGATGTGGCCTTACCTAACATGCTGGGGTCTGTTTGTTAGAAAGTCCAAAATCCAGTTGCAAAGAGATTTGTTGACTCCCAGGTCCTCAAGTTTAGTGATTAGCCTGTAGGGGATGACAGTATTGATTGCCGAACTGAAGTCCACAAACAGCATTCGTGCGTAGGTATTATTATTGTCCAAGTGTGCAAGTACAGAGTGCAGTGCTATGGAGACTGCGTCATCTGTGGTCCTGTTTTTGCGGAAAGCAAACTGATATGGGTCCAGTGTGGTAGGGAGAGAGTCCTTAAGTTGTGCCAGGACCAGCCGCTCAAAGCACTTTATGATAATGCGCTTAAGTGCCACAGGTAGTCATTTAGGCATGTTGGGTTGGAGTGTTTCGGCACTGGTATTATGGAGGTGGTTTTGAAGCATGCTGGTACAGTTGCTTGAGCTAGAGACATGTTAAAGATGTCTGTAAAAACCCCAGCGAGCTGTTCTGCACATGCTCTGAGTTAACATCCAGGGATGCCGTCTGGTACGGCAGCCTTGCATGCGTTGATCTCTTCAGATTTGCCCTGGAAGTGCTGTAGGCCTGTGCGTCACCTGATCTGAAGGCAGAGTTGCGTACTTTCAGCAGGAGGCGCACCTCCTTGTTCATCCATGGCTTCTGGTTTGGGTATGTGGTTATTTGTTTCTGGGTTATAACACTGTTAATGGTGGTGTTGATATAATCCAGAACAGAGGAGGTGTAGCTGAGCCCCACAGGGCTGTGTGCTCCCTCAACTGCAGGGCTTTGAATGGATCTAATACCATCATCAAGTTTGCACATGACACTACAGTAATTGGCCTCATCAGCAACAATGATAAGACTGCCTACAGGGAGGAGGTCCAGCACCTAGCCAGTTGGTGCACAAACAATAACCTGCTCCTTAACACCACCACAGAACTTTGGGGAATTGAAGGTCAGGCTCACGACTGCTCCAGTGTTGGCCTACGCTGACTTCACCTTGCCTTTTATTTTAGAGGTAGACGCCAGCTACAGAGGGTTGGGGGCAGTCCTTAGCCAGGAGCAGGGTGGGAGAGTGCGACCCATTGCAGCCGCAGTCTTAGGCCCACTGAGCGCAACATGGTTAATTATAGTTCCATGAAGTTGGAGTTTTTGGCGCTCAAGTGGGCCATGACTGAGAAGTTCCGCGAATATCTTTTGGGGCACAAGTGTATTGTATATACCGATAACAACCCTCTTAGCCATCTGTCCACTGCCAGGTTGGCTGCTACTGAACAGCGCTGGGCTGCCCAGCTTGCAGCCTTTGACTTTATTAAATATCGGTCAGGTAAGAGTAACAGAAATGCAGATGCCCTTTCGAGGCAAAATCCTCCCGACCAGTGTGAGGTGAGTGTAGTGTTGCCAGGAACAGAAGTGCCAACTACTGTTAAGAAGGTGTTTGCTGAAGAATTGTTTAGAATTGTTGCCTGTGGCAACTCAGTCAGTAATCTCTGTGTTGCCTGGTTTTGAGGGTAATATGGGTGTGTGTCAACAGGTTGATCCAGTGATCGGTCAGGTCTTACAGTTTTGGAGACAAGGAGTTCCCCCTACCCCAGTAGAGCATAGACGGTTGCCTAAGGCAGCCTTGGTGTTACTGCGTCAATGGGACAGGTTGGTAGATAAGGAGGGTGTGCTGTACCGTCGTGTTTTTTGTTCAGACGGAGGTCTTGCAATTGGTTCTTCCACTTGTTTTGCGAGGTGAGGTCTTGGCCCAGGTGCATCAGGGGCATGGGCATCAGGGCATTGGCCGCACCACTGAGCTTATTCGGCAGCGCTGTTATTGGCCAGGCCTTACAGCTGATGTGGCTCAGTGGTGCCGTGAGTGCGAGAGATGCCAGGCTGCCAAAGATGCTCAGCCGGTGGCTCAGAGTTTTATGGGCCACCTGTTTGCAGAGAAGCCAAATGAGATCTGAGCCCTCACATTCAGGAGTAGAAAATGTATTGGTGATGACTGATGTTTTTACCAAATTTACACAGGCAATCCCTACCCTGAATCAGCGTGCTGAAACTGTGGCTAAGGTGCTTGTGTCAGAGTGGTTTTGCAAGTTTGGGGTCCCTGCTCGCATCCACTCGGACCAGAGCCGTAGCTTCGAGTCCTCCCTTATCCAGCAGCTGTGCAGTTTGTATCAGGTGGAGAAGTCTCGCACTACCCCATGGCACCCGGCAGGTAATGGGCAGTGTGAGCGTTTTAATAGGACTTTGCACAACCTCCTGCGTACCTTGCCCAGTTCGCAGAAAGATGACTGGGTCTCTGCGTTGCCCCAGCTGCTCTTCTGTTATAACACCACCCCCCATCAGGTGACTGGGGAGTCTCCCTACTTCCTTATGTTTGGGCAGGAACCACGGTTGCCTGTGGATTTTCTGTTGGGTCGTGGTCAGGAAAGGGGCCCAGGTGGTGTTAACAGTTATCAGGCATCAGGACCAGTTGAGCGGGATGACGCAAGTCAACCACCCTTAACTGATTTCGATTCTTTAAGTCAGTCTCATAGTGATGCGCCAGTGAGACGTACCAGGCGAACTACTGCTGGTCATCATTCTAATTGGCACCATCTTCCTAGGACAGTAGGGAGGGTAGCGCATGTTGAGGCCAGGGAGGCTCCATCCGGTTCCATCTCTGCGTTGTTCAGACCATGGGATTAGGCAAATTTTGTAATCGTCGGGGCGCCGATTCAAGAGCTGGGGGTAGATTGTGGCAAGGTGGGTGACAGTCTATCCTTAATGGCTCATTGTTGCATGATTGTCACCCACCATAGCCTATTAGAATCGGTCTTCATGGGTACTTAAGGCTGCCGTTATGTCACTCTGGGAACGTCATAGCTGGGACGGCCCCTTTCTTCCGGAGTTCACCTGCGCCGGTGCGACTGGTGTGTGAGTTTGT
>JBAJNP010008071.1:0-21060 GCA_036877545.1 Yasuhikotakia modesta | reverse complement strand
CAATACTATAATACTTAATACAATAATGCAAGCTAACTTTGATTAAACATGCTAACAATTACTTAACCACTGATTGATTGTTAATAATAATTGAATCAATAAAGTTTATCAAATAAGCATGATCATGCGCATACATGTGTGCTCATGCAACAGTGTCAGAATAGTGTCTACGCCGCACGATGAATAACTTGATGTTGTCTACACTGAACGCAACAAGCCAATTGTTTCTAAAGCTCTTTGTCCTTTGTGAAAGAAAAGCTGGATTTCTGAGTGTCATTTGCATAATTGTAAAAAACAGAAACCTTCAAATCTTCACAGAAACTCCACTGCCAATATTTAAAGTTTGTGCTGTTGTTTACCACAAACAATGATGGATTCCTTCAGGGGGTTGATGATATAAAAAATGTCATTAATTTTAAAAGACTAACACTATACAGTAGCTGGAAGGTATAAACAAGCATAAAAAAATCAATAGATATGAA
Organism: Yasuhikotakia modesta; assembly: GCA_036877545.1. Classification (NCBI taxonomy): domain Eukaryota; kingdom Metazoa; phylum Chordata; class Actinopteri; order Cypriniformes; family Botiidae; genus Yasuhikotakia; species Yasuhikotakia modesta. The sequence continues at coordinate 20,578 of JBAJNP010008071.1, read as the reverse complement.
ATTAAAACATGATTCTCTAAAAAAAATTTTCCATCATCTTCTCTAATTACTTTAAATGCTTCAAATAAAACTTCTCAAATTTAGTTAATTTTATGAAACTCTATATTGTTTTCTAAATATTATATATCAAAATGTTACCCTTAGTGTGGAATCAAAAAGTTTCACGCCAATAGCCCAAGAAATGAATCTCAAGAAGATGTTCTTTAGCTAGTTCTTTAGCATTGCCAACGCCATGAGTTCTGCCCCCTCAGCAAACACAACCAATCAGGATACGAACCAAACCATGGCACTGGTATATTGTAACACCCTACTTGTAATAAAATTAAACTTAAACAGCACATTTTGTACTCACACGAACATGTATTCACTATATTAAAGGGTCTTTTCTATAAGTGGGTCTGCAATAGTCCTAATTCTCCTCTTTGGCTCTGCCTCTCATACACAAGCATACACAGACTGTTAATGTACTGAAGAGAGCAATGGAGTGAGAGCATTAAATCAAGAGTTTAATTAAAGTGGCAAAACACATGGGAGCAAATGAGTGCCTGGAGTTGAGCTCATCAGGCTAATCAATACATAGACAAGGAATATTTCCCTCCTCTGAGGCATAAACGGGCCTCAGACTTCACATTGACAAACTCTCACTGTAGCTCATAACTAAGACCAACCGCTACAACGTTCTATGTTTGCTAATAGTTTTCAATAAGAAGCAATGCCGTTACATGATGCACAAATTGCACATAAAATTGCTGCATTGCAGTTTAATAAAGCAGTTGTTGTTTTTCTCTAGCAAGCAATGCAATTAAATGGAGAGCTAATGGAGACTTTTGGAGAGCTTAAGTTTCCTCAAATGTCACAAACTGTGCTTACATTCACCAAACTGCTGGGGTTTGCAATAAGGTTTTAATATAGGCTCATACATGTCTCATCATCAGAAATTCATCTGCAATCACATTTCAATATAAGCTCCTTCCTGTCTCATCAAATAACCTATGCTATGATATTCACCTGTTTTGTCTCTCTTGTCTCTATTTTTTATATTCTTAAGGACTTAAAAAACATTTGAGACAAAATTGAGCCTTAAATATGTCAGAAACCCTCATTACATCTCAGCTGTAAATGTGCTATAGTTGTTTATGCCCTTGTTTCACTCGCTGACACAAATCACAGCTCTTCCAAACAAGCTTAGCAGAGAAAACATGGACAATGCTTACTAAACAGTTTAAACACAGGCTTGTTTGCATTTTGCATTGCATTGCACCACGTTTTGTCATCTTCCATGAGCACACAAACATTTTGAAAGTACGTTTATAAATGACACTTAATGGTTTTACAAATAGATTCTTAACATTTAATTATAAATCACCAAATCCTAGCAGTCTGTGACACATCTGCTGACAGAAGGGTCAAAGGTCAGGGGCCGGATACATGTAGCCTGTGTGCTGTAATGCTGTAGGGTTCTGTCTAGAGGGTGATGTTGCTGTCGTAACAAGGCATCCATCAGACCTCAACATCAGACTTCCAATAAAACAATAATGATTGCGACTCATTTTTAGTTTTCATTACAGAGAAGAAATGAAAAATTCCATGTTCCAACTTGCCTTAAAATAGAAGATTTTGTTTTTATTGTTGTTTTTCCTCTCATCGTTATTATAGAAAAGTCCTTGAGATCAGACAGAACATTGTTTCCTCAGACCCTTTTGAGTGGACGCACAAGGTTATACAGCCTGGTTGGTCTAAACACAAACAAGGTTTCGGTATGAACATTCCCAGTGTGTATTAAACCATTTTCATCCACTGTCTGTAAACAGGGTTTGTCTCCCTTCGAGTACAAGAAGAGATCAACCAATTATTATACATATTGATTTAACAGTCAGTTATTCTTATGGAAAGTGATCTGACCATCAATTATTTTAACAGGAATTGATTCAAGACTCAGTCTTTCTTACAGAAAGTGAATAAACTGTCCATTTGTATCGTAAACTTGATTTTGGAGAAAATGACTTCTGTCATAGCTTATTTGGATCTAATGGCCCTCACTGAGCCGTTCCTTGGATGTCCTTGCATGTTCTTTTCTCTCTGTCCAGTAATTCTCCTCTCTCTTAAAGGCCTGTTTTATATTCTTCTCTTCATTGATTGAGCCCTTCCCTCATTTTCCACAGCATTCCACCCACTCACTCACTTAATTAAAACGGTGAGTGTTTAGAAATCTGGCCGGGGCTTCGGGAAGTAATGAATGAGAAGCGATCCGCTCTAGTCGAGGGAATCTCACAGAAACATGTTTGTCACGTTTTACCCTTCAAAAATTCAATTTTTTAAGAAAAAACAAAAAGTATATTTTGCATAACATTCTATTTTTAGGCCCATTAAAATTTTTGTGCACTGTGACATTATTGACATGAAAATAGAGATGTTCGGTTTTGCCGTCAATTTGTAGACCAACCCGGAAGGCTAATTAGTCATGGAACCTCTTTGGAATTTCTAATGGGTTTTTAGAATGATTTTTTGGGCTTACAAGCAAAATAAAGGTTAGCATTGCTTTACTGTTGTGGTCTGCACAAATTGCACACAGACTTAGCTCAAACATGAATTTTGCTAACAAGTCACTACATATAGACTACAACAGACTACATCAAATCTTCATTGACAATATAGTCCTTCGGTAGCAACAAGACGCACAGCAGTTTAAACATTCCTGTTTGACTATGTTTAAATAGAACAATGTGTAAAGAATTGTTAAACACACACCATATTTTACCAAATATAAACTCTCTATTAGTCATGTTAAAGCCAAATTCACTTTTTGGTTTTAGGACTATAAACTGAACAGCTCTGTTAAGCATAAAAAAAATTACTGCAATATTTAAAACTAAAAATAGAAATACTACACAACAAAATACTACAATGTTGCATGAATACTTTACATTCCACTAAATAGTTACAATATTGTTTTTGAATTCCAGTAATAAGAATGACATTTGCATTATGTCATTAAGAGTTAGCAGAGAACATAATGAAAGTAACAGCAAAATGCACAAGATTTAAAATGACAACTTTCATTAGATTCACCCAGTTCCCTCCACTGTCACTGTGGCTGTGAGTGCGTCTCTGCTGTTGTGAATGGGCTGCTGTTGTGAGTAGGTCAGTTAAGAACAGACAGGCCCAGAGGGGGGGAAACAGAGCTCAGCAGAATCAGATAGAGAGCTTGACGGCCTGCAGGTCTTTCCAGTAATCATATCAACATGTTCATCCAGCCTGGCATCCGCAATGAGCGAGAGCTCCCAATGGAGCCACATCAGCAGAAGCGGTCTGAGCTCAGCACAGCCGGCTCATAACAATACTTGTCTCTGCTTAGAGGCATCCTTAAAGATAAAGAGGCCACATAAGGATTGGGAGTGACAACTGAATTTAAATGTGAATCCTGTGTGTGCATGGAATAGAGAAGTCACTCCTGAAATTGTGATTCAAATTTTGTTGTTAATTGTATTATCTGTGAAAAGAGGTGCAGGAATAATCTAAGCGGGTGAGACCCACTTTTTTACCTGGTGTATGAATATTAATTAGGTAACATAACATTTGACCTGTAATTGTAACTGATCTAACTAGCCATAATAGCATCACTAATGATGCGTTTGCTAATCTAACCATTTAACAGAGGTAAGCAGCTATTATTCTTTTCCTGACAAGTAAAACAAAGCTCCTTAAATATGAGTATTATTAAAAAATGAAACCTCTGCACGTTCATAACAGCGCTAACCACTCAAAATAACAGTCATAACCATATTTGACTGCGCATGTGGTACTCATTTATGGCTCATCTCATCTACAGAGTACCTGCACAAGACGTCAACACAGAGGTGCCTACATTTGTTTTTTGTGTCCTGAGTTTCCGACTTGGCACGACACACCTGGCACCTTCCGTATTTCCTTCCATGAAACACAGTAGTGAGAGAGAGAGAGAACATCGCTTCAGCCCTGAGCACCACTTCTGCTTCCTCCTCTCTGCCGTGACCTCATTCATTCTGTCCTTTAAATGCCTCAATTCCACTTGTCTCACTCGCTTTCGTCTCTGTGGCTGTTGGTGATACAGCTTCAGAGCAGCTTTAACTCTGTGAAGCCCACAGTAACGGGATCTGTGATGACTGGCTCAGTGTGGAAGACCCTGAGGGGGCTGCGTCTTACTGTCGCATGTTCAAAGCTCTCCTGACAGCCCAGAGACAGCAGACGCAATGCCACGTCGAAAGCCTTTATACATTTTAAACACCAAACGCATGTCATCTGCCTAAATAATCAAAGCTGGACCTCACTGGGAGCCGGACAGAGCTGTCTTGCAGTCTTCGTGGTGCCTGAAGATGGCTGACCTAGCAGCGTCTACTGGATGGATTGAATGAGTAAAGACAGCAATGCAGGTCCAACAATATCAACAGGGCCACCTGAAGCATTTATGCAAAGTTTGTGGAGAGCCTGAATGTTCACAGAGAAGATTCTAGAAACATAGAACCTAAAAAAAACATATTGTTGAGACTTAAGGGTGAGGTGGTTTAATTTGGGCTAATAAGCAACCACCCAAAATATCCTAACATAAAACCTTTCAATAAACTAGCAACCACCCAGAACACCTTAGCAACTGCATAGCAACAACCTGGAGAGCATCCACGACACTGAATCATCACAGAGAGTTTTACAAAGGATGACAGCTTGAATTTACGGTCTTAAATTGTAGAAAAGGGCTCAAAATAATGACACCGGATTAATTCAATTATATTACCTCAAAATCCACAGACGCTCCTTAAAGGAGACATCAGAGAAAGCTTTTCTCCTCATTTCACCGAAACAAAAGCTCTGAAAGAAAATCCCACAATATCAGTTTTTGTAACAATTATTTACAAAGCGATTGAGGCTTTTTCACTCCTACACAAAAAATTCAATAAAACCTTTGGGTCTTAAATGCACCTGTGCCTAACAGCAGTCAACAGTGACATTAAGTATCAGAAATAGTGGTCCTTCTCAACTTTGTTTACCTTTAACCTATTCATTTGCCTCTTGGAACATTCATTATACTGCAAGTGGAAAAAGTAATCACATAAACTTCTCCTAATAAACCCAAATCCTGGGGCACAAAGTTACAACTGTCACTATGTGAAAGTAAAGCCAGGGAAGGGATGGGAAAACTATCTTGAAGAGTAAAATAAAATATCAAGGAAAAGGCATAAGAAGGTGTTAGATTCTCTCTGGTACCATTAAAAGGCACACAAAGACTGCCTCAGATTCTAAAGGGTCATTAAGGCCCTTAATTTGAAGCAGAATCTGGTGGCGTGTAAAGAGCAGGCCTGTGGGCCATGTTTCTTAGCAGAAGATGTAAAAATTCTTTATTTAATTCTCTGACTTTATCTAAGTACTACAGCTATCCTGCCTTGCTCTTATCTCCCTCTCCTTGCTCTGTCCTCTGATATGATTTCCCTACATCTGTCCTGTACAAATCGTTCTATCTTGTGGCATGTCACAGCATTTCAATCTTAACTTCCCAATTTCCTGCTCTGTAAATGCCCTCAGTCAGTCCCTGCCCAGCCCGTATCACTTTTACATCCAAAATATTATTCGTTTTTATTATTTTTTCTTTTACATTTTGCTGCCAGCTAAAAAGCTACCTTCTGCCTTTAGAAATATAACATACTTCTTGCTAAAACATATATTTGAGGTTTGTCTGAGTTTTTCACTGTTTTGGAACTTGGAAAATGTTGGAAAATGTCAAGTAGCTTAACGTCTCTTCTTCCAGTTTACTCAAATCACATTTTTTAAACCCAGTCCAATACCTATATTTACCTTTGTATGCAAAAGCAAAATGTGAAGTATATGTAATGTCTTCTGAAAAATAATACAGCTTTACATGGAAAAACATGAAACGTAAAAATGTTGTCTTTTCTGTTTAGCCTAAAAGCCTAAACTAATATTTCATTTACACTGTGTAGAAAACAGCAGCCATGACATTCTGTTACATTATTTATTTATGCTCCACAAAAGAAAGTCGTACAGATTTGTAACATGAGGATGAGTAAAAGATCACAGAATCTTCAGTTTGGGGCAAACTATCCCTTTAATAGCCATGTCTGTTTCAGAATAACGAATAAGACGTCTCCTTCATGAATTCACTTCTTGGATATTAGAATAGATATGGGATATTAGAATGCAGATCTTGCTTCACTGGCAGGATTTATTTTTTTAATTTCTTGACTGCATCATTCCCCCCACTGTCTCAGTAAGTCCCGTGGGTATCTCAGCCAAAGAATCAGGCAAAGGCGTGAGGCGAGACCCAGAAATCTCTCCGCTTACTATTTATGTCTTTCTGCTTGGAGATGACAGAAGAGCTTTAAACTGCAGAAGTTTGGCAGGCTGGGCATCGGGATTCTGCTCACGCTCAGGAGATTCTTTATCTCGGTGTGACACAACTGTCCCCAGTGCAGTGCTAAGATAGAGAAGAGTGTGTATCTGGTGTCTCCTTTACTCATGCTCATAAAAGCTGGAGCTTTGAGAAACCTGAGATGTTTGAGACACAACCGCAAGATGTTAAAGACAGATGGAAGAATATTTTTTAAAAAAGTGAGACGTTTTGTCAGGTAACCTAAAGAATTTAAATTTTAAATATTGCTAGTTACAAATATGACTTAGCAGATTATGTTAGGTTATACCAACAAATAGACAAAAATTGCTTGAGGTAACATTTATGCATTTGGCAGATGCTTTTATCCAAAGCACAATTTGTTGTTCCTGAGAATCGGACCCATGACCTTTTGCACATTAAAACAATGTTTTACCAAAGCTGCACCAATGCAACAACCACTGGACGCTACCACTTTTAACACTGCACAGTTTAAACACTATGTTTTATGATCTAATTGTACTTCATGTTGTAACATTAATTCCAAGTTACCACTGTTGGCAGGGTAGCAATGTGTGAAGCTAAAAGAATCGCAAGTCTGGTCTGATCTGGTCCTGATTGACTGACAAATACCCACATGACTATTCAGGTCAACAGCTACAAGTTCAAACGGCAGATTATATAGTAAATTAGTCAAGAGCAGTTTTTGGATTTTTACTGCAGTTGGCTGTATTTACATTTCTTGCCAAAGGGTCTAATAAAAAATGCATTAACTGTGTTTGTGATATTTACCAAGGTGGCTGACGATACAGAATTAATGCTTAGATATGTCATGTTTTATTAAAGCGTATGAGGAGCAGTTATGTGTATGAATTTACATGTTCACAACTTTAAGAACTTCAAGAAGCATCTAGAATGTAAGCAAATTCATAACATTTGCTAGTAATTACAGATCATCTTGTTAGTTTTCTAAACATTCAATACAGATATTACAAAATTACTTCTGGCATATAGACATTCCAATCTTCAGACTGCAGGTCTTATAATAATAATAATCTCTCTTTTCCATATAAACTGTTCCAAATGGTTACTGGATCATTGCTACTTCTGTTATGTCTTCTGAGTGGTCCTTGCAGTTGCTAGGGTGTTGATAGATAGTTGCTAGGGTATTCTGTGTGGTTACAAGGCCAAAAGAACTCACCCCCTTCCCTTAATATGCCTCCGGAGACACTTTCGCCATAAATTGCTTCCATTCATTATGATTTTTTTCACCCATTTTATCACCCGAATGATAAAAATTATATGATCACTTAGAAAAGTAATAGCACGTCCCTCCTCAATATGCCCCATGGTTTAAAATGTGTCCATTTCAAACGGTGTGGGACAAGTGTGGGATGCTGCACTTTCAGTTTAATACCCTGGGTTAACAAACCACTAATAATCTCATCTTGAAAGGAAGATTAGGCCCAGGTTTATGACAACACATGCTGTTCATTTTTTTTAACATTGCTCCAAGCACCGGAAGCAATTTTTAACACTCTAAATCTGCTACAAAAGAGGCAAAAGCCAGCAGCACAATCCGACACTGTGGCACACAGATGCTATCTTCCCTGCTTCTGTCTGTTTTTATCTTTCTTTCTCTCTCTCTCTGAATAGCGACTCAATACAGACCCCATGCGCTCTTAAGAGGCGACCGTTGCTCAGAGACACGGTCTCTGCACCGCGCTTTCTGTAAAGAAGGGCAAAAACACACAGCGCTAGCCTGTCCAGGTGGACCCACCTGAACTCTCACACGTCAATGTTCCATTCAGGTGTAAACTAATATATCTATATTTAAGGTTACTTTGAAAGGCTGACCCATAACACGCAGTACAGCAAGGCAGTGTGTCATGTTGAATCTTTGTAACAGAAAGCACTTCCTGTCAGGCTGGTGGAGCACTGAGGGCAAAAACGGAGTCCCAAGTCGATTTGATTGTCAGATACACATGTACAGCTGAGGAAGGCTGTGTTATGAACTGTCACCCAGCATCAGGGAAAAAGACCTAACCTGACTAATCTGTCTGTCATAGAACAATATGTTCATTCAGGGAACACAAAGAACAGCAACTTTGTTCCAACACTCGTGTACCTACACAAAATGCAAGAGCAAAAAACGCTGCCATGAAGATTTCAGAGCTAAAATAACTTGAGTAATATGCTTGAATACATTTATCATGTCTAATGCTGTTCTGTGAAAGAATGCCATTTACTGTACTCTTGTCTTGATGCCAAAGAACTAATTGATAACTAAGTTGTCATGGAAACTAATGTTCGACTGGGGGCATAAAGCGCTCCACTACATTTGGACACAGCGGATTTTTATCTCAATTTTTTGGTTTGTTGAAATGGTACTGATTACAGTGTTAGCAAGGCAGCATGAAATTGATAGTGCATTCAAACAAATTAAGTAATACTTCAAAACGCATAAAGTAATGCCTCACTCAAAAAATGGTGTCATTATTAGTAAACCTCATGTTGTTTTCCGAACCCATATGCTAAACACAGCAGGAAAACTATTAGTTTAACATACAAACTCATTTAGGCTTTCCTAGATAAATACTGCTAGAATATTCAACGTCAGATTGGAACCAACTGTGATGAGGTCACTGCAATATTTGCATACAGACTTGTGATTGCCCTCCAACCGTTATTGTATTCCTTGCATATCTTCAACCATTTATGGCTGACTTTACACTGCACTGACTGTGTGTCGACACATACATGTAGCTGTCAAAAAACAAAATTGATGTTGTCATGACAACAGCAACACGGATGTGATGTGCCATTTAATTACACAGAGCCAAAGAACCCAAACTTTACAAAGTTCTTATTTACATAAGAATGCAAATCTGCCTCATTTTCATAATAAGGAAGAGTGACATGGCAAACACACAATATCAGAACATTATATCAGTCTACAGAGTAATAAATCGACTGCTACACTGATGGTTAACAGTGCCTGGCCTAAAGGAGTAATGAGATAGGCTTAAATAACAGATTGGATGTTGTGTCAGTGTTGAAGAAGGATATTCATTTGCTGTGCCTTTCATGCCTCAAAGTAACACAATGGTTAGGTGCAGATATTAGGGCAAAAATATATAGGACAGCCAAGCATTTTTCTATTACAGCAGATAATATAGAGTATATTGTTTCAAGCATTATACTAATAGACATCATTTAGACTGTTTATGTGCTTTTTTCAACCATATAATATAATGCACACACTCCATCAATGCATACCAAACATAACAGCCCAATTGAAAGTAAATGTTCCTCTCTCTGTACCTCCACACTGCATAAACTACGTGTTTATTGGGATGGTGTAGGTTTATTGTTGCCCTGAGAGCATTTCACCAAGTCACCTTTCTTCAAAGTGGAAACTTACATGGGAGATAAAGTCTGACTATGATTCTAATAAATTCTGATACTGATACTGTAAACAATCTACAAACCAGGGTCTTTACCAAGGAGGGTTTAATGTAATATAAGGGAACACATTAAACATTCTTCACACTGCTGGGTGCATGAAGGCCACCCTTATAATTTTGTCCTGGGCTACATGAATTCTAGCTGTAGCCCTGCACCAAAAATGTATGCGACCATACGTGTATGTCTAAAAATATCTAGCACTTTCAAAGGCAGCACACGCTTTGATTGGCACAAGCAGATCGTATCCTACAACAGTTTTTCCCATCATTTCACATTGCCATATCCAGTCTCCCTACAGCTGTGTAACTCCAGCAGTATTCATGGCAAGAAGGCCCACATCCCGCCAACCCAAGTCAAAGACTTCACTTCACAAAATGGCCCTGCCAGCTGTCCGTACTGACATTGTGACAGTAATTAGCCAGCGGGGGGTTTGAACTGGCAGGGAGGCAGTTAGCCCGTCTGCCTGCAAATGGAGGCGTTCCTGTCACACATCTGAACCCCTGGAGAGACCTGCAGGTGGAACTTCCATGGTCTGCTACCAGCAGGGTGGGAATACAACGGTCACACCGATGTCCTGATAATGGGTAGAGTGGTGTGAGGGGAGGGTACGCAGACCTCTATAAACCCATTTGAGTTTTTATGAAACAGAAAACAGATAAAGGGTATGTGCTGCACCTGCAGACAATTTTGTGTCCCATGATAGAATGGGTAGGAAAGGTCAATTGAAGTTACCATGAAATCAAAATGGACCCCATTTCATTTTTATATAGTTTCTCAATACATTTTTCGTTATTCCAAATAAAAAAATGTGATCTTTAATTATGATGTCATACATTTCCTTGCCTCTGAAATGACTGTCCTTTTCAACTTTCTTGTCACCAATTCCTCTCGCTTTTGACCCCTCCCCTACAATCACAGCTCTCCATTTCGGTACATACAACCCATGTTTTAAAATCTAGTCCATCTGGATAACATCAGGTCCAATCCTGCAGTTTCTCTCAGTGAAAATGAAGCTTACTTACACATAGCCAACAGCATTTACTTACAAGACAGCTTTGTTTAGGGTTATAACTTACATGATATGCTGCTTACCACTCCCATAAACCCCAAGCCACAAAACTCTGTTTTGATTTCATGGCACCTTTGAGGAGTTTGTATTAAATTAATGCAACATTTGAATGCACAGACAGGTCTATGTAATCTCTATAAATGATAGAACTACATAACACAAATATGCTTCATAAAATCATATGAATTATCAGCCACACACTCCTATACATTAGTCTCATACATTAGGCTTCCTGCTGTTAAAATGAGTCACTTACATCTTGGTCAGCTTTTACTTTAAAACACTGCAACTCTGAGTAACAACAGAACAGAAAAGCACCTTTGGTTTCATTTGATAAAACCCAATAAATGATAAAATGTATTGAACAAACAATGACCAATAGACCCTAAACACTGAAATGTAAGAATGTATGAGTAAATAATAGAGAGGCCAGCATGAGATCCAACAACTGTATGTGATTTACTAATGAAAATATTTGCCTATAATAGTTTGGTATGTTTTTGTATGTTACCTTTTCAGTTTAGACCCTTAAGATGTTTAGCTATTTAAATGCTACAGAAACCAATACTAAATTCCTTATAAAAGGGTTATTTAATTCCAGCTTTACATGCCTCAATAGTTCTGCTTTACAATGTGCCATTTAATGGCACGTTCCCCTTGTTGCAGTTTACCGCATTGTGTACCATTACACATCCTACATACATCGTTGAATACTGTCACAAAAGTCAACCGTATCTTTCTGTCTGAACAACAACGATAACAGTGTTTAATGGCTTAAAGTCTTCACAGAAATTTACTTTCCGAAATAAACCCACCGTGGGTTTATCAAACATGCCCAAAAGTGCAAAGATGGAGAGGTGAAAAGGTTTAAGGAAGCCTCAGGTTGTTGGTGTGTCACAGACTCGTGCTCTTACCTCAGATCCCACTGCAGCAGTGTGGAGAAACACAACCGGTGTCGTGCCACCGCTGTGACCGGAAACCGATTAACATTAGTGTTAAACATCGTTATTTTGTACGTTTAATGGAAAGCGATGCAAACACTGTAGGTCGAGACTGTCGGTCCCCGTGATGTTGTTGGCTGGTGAACGTCTATGCACATGCATGCAACATGTCTGTCCATCTGATCTGACTGACATTCCCATTAAATGTAAAAGTAACGATCCAGTCTTTCTCCATTTCTCCAATGATCCTCCATTCTTTATAAGACATTAAGTGAAATCACATTATTTCCGCGATACTTTTGGGATCTTACAACCCATCAGTTCAGTACGAAGTATAACGGCGCAAGGTGTCCGATGCATTTACGAACGAATAGTTTAAAAACTGCACTAAAACTCACACAATACTCAAACACCCAGCACCTTAGAAATATAAATCACAATACTTTTGATCCAAACGTACACTTGGCAAAGCCATTAACTGTTTGTCCTTCGCCGGTTCCCGTCACGCAGCCGGTTTAATTAAGTTGATGATGCTTTAAGAGGCACAACGCGCCATATGTGGCTCGTTGCACAACATGGTAATTCATAATTTTGACAGGAAACCCCCCCTGATCCGAAAAGACTCAACAGCAAACTGTACCTCTGGCATCCGGTGCTGATCCGATGAGATGATTGATGTCTCTACAGTGATTTAATCCTCATCAGTCACACGCTTGAAAAAGGCGTGATGGAAAACAATGTTGCGCTTTACGCGATGAGAAAAACAACCCCTTGTCAAAACTAGTGAAACGCGTGTGAGCGCCACAGCGAGAAAACATCATCTCTCTCTCTCTCTCTCTCTCTCTCTCTCTCTCTCTCTCTCTCTCTACACGTCTCTCTCTCTTCTCTCTACGTCTCTCGTTCTCTCAATCTCTCTCAATTTTCTCCTCACCCTCCCTGCAGAAAACATAATTTATTGTCAATTTGCTTATGTTGGAAGACCAAAAGCCCACTGCCTTTCTCTTTTAGTGGACATTGCAATAGCTAAACGAAAACCCAGTCAATATTTCTTACATGTGTCTGAAATTTCATGTCCACATAGTTTATCTTTAGAAACCTCATGATAATTGGGTTGCAAGATGTTTTTATAATTTCCAACATTGTGAGTTTATTTCCCCTTAACAATATTTATTTCAGTCATGATGTCAATATGTTTTGAAGGACTTCCTTAGATTATCTTTATCATAGTTCTTCTATGCCTTACAGTGATGAAATAGGAAACAGTTATTTTCTTGAAGTATTATTGAGCACAGTTGTTTCTGACTTATGAATTTTTCAAACATTTCTAATTGGATCAGTGTTAAGAAATACATGAATAATGCATCATGTTTTGGCACATGTGGACAACAAGCGCAAACCCGAGACTCAAGAACCTGCCCTCGGGGTTTCTCTGAATGAACCAGTATCATGACACTGTATTTTGCACAAAACATTTCCTAATAATCCTTCTTACAATAATGACAGCGAGATAATGTAAAATCAATGCATGCAGCTTGGCCCAGATAGAGAAATCCGCAAAGTGCATGAGTAAGAAGAATACAAACAGACAGAATAAACAGCACTGTGAATTGAAGGTCTCCTCACACTCAGGAGAAGCATCATTTTGGAAATTCTGCAGCATTGAGGGCATGAAACTCACCTCACACCCATGAAAAAAGTGTGTGTGTGAGTTTCAAGTTGACTTTCAATCTAGGTATCCGGAAGTTCAATTCAATATTGAATGTAGCCAGTCTTTAACAGTCCCCTCAAACACATAGTCTCTCATTATGCAGCAGTCTGACAGACGGACGTTTATTGAGGGCGTGTTGGTCTGTTGTTGGGCTGGAAGTATTTAGGGCATGGACTGACATGTAGGTTTAATTAAACATCACTCCGATTTTACATGCTCAGCTTCCCTCCACTTGCTATCCCTGTAGCGGGCTGACACCGTACTGCTCACACACCGCCTCTCATTAGCACCGGCCCTTTAACTGCCCGGGCAAACTAATTAACAGTGAGAAGTCCATGTGGCATTAACATCTTCATTCGCTGCTATAATCTGTGGCCCTCTTACTTCTGGTCACAAGAAGGCGAGACAAACGCTGTATTAATATAGCCATTTAAATTGGCCCTGTTGTTCGGAAGCTATTAGTACAATGCAAAATGCAACATAGTAATTTGGTGTAAGCAAACATGTTTGCAATGAGCATGTATCAAATTTTTAAAAGTTAAATGAAGCCATAAATCATTTTGGTTTACTCCTCTGCATTTTTGCAGCTCAGCATCTAAGTAATTCATTTGTGGAATCTGTAAACTTCTTTTCTCTCATGTGCATTTTTGCCACGAAGAGCAAAATATTCCTTTGTGTCGCACGGTTGTTCTCAAGGCCAAAATGCATTTGAACGTCAATAAAGGCAAACAGTAGTTCCTAAAAACCTGCACTGAGATCCAATGCAGATTTACTTCTATATGTTGCTTATAATACGCATAACTGAAATTCCTGTCTATTCTTTGTCTAACGAATAAGTAAGAGCATTCTGACCTTAAGCTTATTTTTATGATAGTGACGCTTTCCCACCTCTCTCCAAGTTTGCGCTCATGGAATGCTAAAAAGCTTCGGAGAGGGCTGTGAACTCACGGTTACATATGTGCTGGATCGGATCTCTGATGGCTTTTGAAGTCTGGTGCATTTTGTCTGTCTATGTTTGTGTGCATCAAAATATTTGACAAGGAGTTTGTTACCAAAGCGTTTGTGACTGTAGCCTGTGTATAGTGGCGCTCTGGAGTATGTTTGTGTGTCAACAATGAATAAAGTGTAATAAAACAGAACAATAAATGATTTCTCCATCCTTCAGGTCCTCTTTGATGCCCATTTTCTTGCTCTCTTTCATGTGAGCAGCTGAGGAACCAGACATGCAGCACTTACCATATCAAAGACCATCTCAGACCTCCTCTGCATCTCAAATGAGCTTCACAAATAGACAAAAAAGATAAACGCCTCTATAATCCTAATCTATTCTTTCCCCCCGCTATAAATGTTTGTTTGTTTGCGTTCTACAGCAGGAGCTTTATTAGATTTTGTTTCTATGCCTCCTGACTAAAAATCCTTTTTACACAACCCTCTCTGAACATCATTTCTCTGCTACTGACCATTTTCCCAATTTCCCAAAAACGTCCGAGTCGGAATTATATATCGCATCAGGGACTATTATACTAGGACCACAAAAGAAAACAAGAAAAATAGTGCTTAATGTTATGCCCTCACAGATGATCTAATTGCATCTCTCGGTTTTGATATTGGCTCTCCCATCATCTGTATGATAAGTTCTGATTTCACTCAGCCTCTCTTCCGGAATGCAGTAATTGTCTCTCATCGCCTGCATTCTGTGAGTCTATTTTGCATTGCTGATTTGAAGAGGCCACTCAGTGTCTCTCTTCCAAAAAGAGTCCATTAGAGTCAGTGGATACTGTATAATGCAGTTGAATGGCTCAGCACAAACTGTATGTCTTAAATGGAAAGAATACAAAAAGTTGAACTCATATTTCACCCCTTCACAGAACTGTCATTATCACTTAGGCTTGGTGAAAGACAAATAATAAAGGAACACAGGAGTTCAAATCCCATCCGTCTCTTTCTTTATCTCTTTCCGCCGCTGTCTCGCTCCCTCTGACTGTCTGTCTTAAATATGCAGCAGCATAAACAAACCTGCACATTTACATCTGGAAGTGACAGAACTGTTAGTGATAAAAGGCTGGATAAATAAACAGCCACAGACACTCATTTTAAACACTTCCTGTCCATCTGCCATAAGTCACACAAACTGTTCTGTTGCAAAAGTGCATCATTGGTTGAGCCAATAATTTTGTTGGGCTGGTTACGATGCTCAAACAAACAAAAAGTGTTTTGAAGGTGTTTACAATGGCCTACACATTAACTTGATACATTAAACTGAAAAAGGCATTTCACATTAAAAGCCTTTAATCACCTTTTATATGTCAATATTTAATATTTCCTCATAAATAATCTCTAGAGAGAATGAAAACAGGAAGTGATGTGGGACATGTTTTTACATTTTATAGCAGACGCTTCTCTCCAAAGTGACTTACAAAGTGAGGAAAACAAAAAGCTTTAAAAGGCAATAACATTCACAGTTCACAGTTTTTTTAACCGAAGCTTTATACCAAGAGTACAAAATTGCTTGATAGATTTGATAATTGTTGGTCTACTCACATCATTTCTGTTATGTGGCCTAAATGATTAGAAAGAAAGATCAAATTGATTTAGTAAAGTTACTATTATTTAAAATCACAGCCCTTTTAAAAAGACATTGCTGTCTGTATTTAAGCAAGAACAGATTTAGAAACCAAAATGTCAGTGTTTCACAATGCAATGTTCTGTCAGTTTGCTTTTCTGAGAATAAGTGTGAATAAGTAGGTGTTTTAAAGGTCAAACCATACCATCCAGGTAAGGAAACATCTCAACAGTGTCTCGCTTTGTGAACAGGCAAATGCTGTTACTAACCCAGTTCCCCATGTACACTCACAAACACAGACCAGGATGTACCCACACAGTGCACACAGTTCAACACATCAGTCTGATGTCACGCTGTTACCACCAATCAGGGCTTGGAATACGAGCTGCTGGTGATAAATGGCACCCCAGCACAGTGGTGACAGTAAAGGCAGTCACTGTCTACACCAGAGAACACCTCCCATTGGAGAAGCTTTACCAGCCCTGAGGGAGGGAAATCAGGTCCGTGACACATTTACAGACCAGCAAAAGTGCTGACCTTTCCGTTTCCCCACGGCTGTGGTCGTATCATACCAGCGTGGCTCCTCCCACACAAGCAAGAGTGATGGTGGGGAAATACCACTCAGTTATATGACAATACAAAGTGTGGATTGGGCATCTGCTGAAAGTTTGTTTGTAGTCTTCATCGTTAGCTCTGGGTGATCAATCCATCATTGATCCTTGGTGTTATGTTCTGCCGTTTCCCACTGTGGGCACAAAATGTGTGTTAGAGAGAGAGAGAGAGAGAGAGAGAGAGAGCACATTATGTTTTTACCCAATAGACTCTCTCTTTGCCTAAAACACACAAATATAATTAGAGATGGGGGCGTTACAGTAAATACAGCTGAGATACAGAAGCACAGTAAGGAACAACAACCACCCCAAAAGCCCACACAGATGTCTCCTGGGCAATGTGCACACGCTGCACAACACAATCTGCACAATCTGGAGAGGATCCGTCGTCTACATGTAGAGAATTAGTCAGGCTGATTATTATTAAAGCTGATTATATATAAAGAGAGATAATTGATAAATGAGAACATCTGATGGGCAGAAAGGCGATTGGGTCATTTTAGAGGGTGGATGATCTAATGCCCCCGCCGCGGGTTGCCCCGCTCACGCTTTAGATATAACAGCTGCGCTCGTCACGTATCTGCTTTTAACACATCATCTGTGCCAGTTTATTCCCTCCCGGCTCGTCACAGAAGTTCTCAAGTCAATAGAAGTGTGGCAGTATAAAGTTAATGTGACCTTATATTGTTTGTATACCGACAGATTGCAAGGTTTTATATCAGGCCACTAAAGTCCAAATTAATGATCAAACGTTCAGTCTTAAAGGAACAATGTACGCGGAAGTGAAATGACTATTTGAAGTTATTTGTGCTATTTGCAGGTGTAGTTTGGTTGTATAATTTTACAAAAAGCTGCAAATTCCTATTTAGACAAGAATACATTTATCAGATGCATTTATCCAAAGCAACTCACACTGAGTTCAATGAATAAATTTTTTAACAGTACCTGCACTCCCTGGGATTAGAACCCACAACACTTGCACTTGAAGCACAATGCACTACCAGTTGAGCTACAGGAACACCAAACAGGTTTGGTTAGATTATTACTTGTACTGACTTTGCTTTGTACTGACAAAAACGTGCATTAAATACCAATACAAATGTGTGTTATTTACTCAACCATAATTTTAGAACTGTGATTTTAAGAAATCACAAAATGAGATATTTGCAAAACGTTTCTGCTGTTTTTTTAACACCAAACAAAACAAATCACACCATAAAAGTAGTGTAAAGGTAGTTTGTTTGATTTGTGTCGTCTATTCTAGCTCCTCTGAAGCCACAGCAAAAATTGTCAAGTCATTATCCATTATATCCTCCGTTCTCCAAAATACTAGTTTGAATTTCACAGAAGAAAAAATACATACAGGTTTTGAACAATCATTTTCAATTAAACAGAGAAAGGCAGCAAAACTGGTCTTAGATTAGCCTAAAATTCTGGCAAGGCATGCATTATGCATGCAATGTTAAAAATAAAGACATTAAATAAGACAATAAAACTAAGTGATAGAAAAATTCTACTAAGAATGTGCAGTAAGTGGAATAAAAAGATGTTGAGGAACAATCTTTGTCTATATACTATACATATATGTGTGGGTATATAGGTATATATAGTAGCACTATAAGTATATATAGTACTATAAATATATAAGTATATAATTGCGTACTGGCACAGAAGTAATGCAGAACAGTTGTGATGATTGATTCTGGGCTGTGCATCCTTAAAGCATTCCAAGTAAGTTTTCCAAACCACAGCCATAAACATATTGTGACATTTTCATTCGTGAGGAAGATGTTGTTTCCCAGTTCTTCTGAGAGGTGATGGATTACATGCATAAAGGAGTTTGGGAGGATGGCGTTTTGAACTGTGGTTTACATCTCTCACTCATTCATGAAGGCTTGATTTGTGACCTAATTGTGTTTCTTTGTGCTTTTGTAATCTAAAAGACTTGACCCTGGACTTCTAGTCAATACAAATACATATGTTTTTAAGTTACCATAAGTTACCCTGGCAACTTCTTATAATATAGATCCTCTGGTTGCAGATGTGACCATCATTTATCATCTTTCCTCTGTGTGTCATCTTCTGTTTTCTATGTACAAGTCTAGGATCGCATCTGAGAGCAGATGGGTTGCTGGTACGACTCTTTTAGTTTCTCCCGCAGGCTGAACTGGGACCTATGTGGCATATTAATTGTAGTGGCATCATCTCAGATACATTTATCAGGCTCTCAGCAGCTCCAATTATGTTGTAGTTTATCACACGAGACGCTATCTCCAAACCCAAGAGAAGTCTCTCAGCTGATTCAAGGGGATAAAAGATGATCGCATCCTAAGAGACCCTCTGCATCATATTGTTACTTACCCAGAATGAATAGTCTGAGCCCTTGCTGAATTTGTTCCAGTGAAAGCTTCAGATCAGACTTGCTTAAATTACAGAACTTGTGTTCAGCTTTTCATTCATTTCTAACAGTGTATGTGGATACAGACATACAGCTCTTGTGTTGCATCATTATGTAGCAGGGCTTGCTAAGGTGAGCCCCTCTGTTGCTCAAACTTAAAGTTAAGGATTTGAACAAACCTATGAAACTTGTTTTATATTCCATATTAAGATTAGATTTTTTTACCTGGTGGAAATAAATTGGAGATAAACAAACAAATAAGCAAACTTAAAAATTTAACAACCTTAATTTTTCAAACCCAAAACTTAACAATTTTACAAAAATTAATAATAAATATGAAACTTAACTTTTTTTTAACTTAACCTAAATTTATCAACCAGAAAATAATCGAAGGGCTATGTAGATATTTAGAAGGGAKCTATTTTTTACCATTTTGCAACCACCTAGCAACCACACCTAGCACGCTAGCAACTGCATAATGACCACTCAGAAAATGTAGGAATGCTGTTTTAACTGTTAACATACAACAGTCAATCTGAACGTGTTATCCTCACAAGCATGTTTTTCCAGAAACATCTTTGCGAGGTTATTTGAGTGTTGAAATACAGCAGCCATTATGTGGCACAGAAACTGCTACTGTGTTATTTTCCTCTGCATCAGAATGCATTTCTCTTCTGTGCTTGGTGAAAAAAAACATCCATCGGGAGCCTGAAGCAGACAGCCAGGTTTTTGACTGCGGTGAGACGATTCAAGCACATTTTCAGCGCTGTGGTTTGTCTGTGACATTAAAAGAGCAGAATGGGCCAGTGCTGGAGAGTCTATTAGTACATTGTAATTAGTGAGAGCGAAGCACCAGCATTCACCTATTAGACAGCTGATATCCAATTACACAGAGGCTGCAAGCAACAACAGCAGTGAAAACTGAAAGCACTGCTAACATTTGACCTGTTTAAGATGCTCTTATGCCTTCAAACTACCTATAGATTTTCTACCTAAAGATTTTAGTTGAGTGTGTCTGAATATTTTGTACATGATTACTCCGCCATTGTATCAATCGATAAAAAACACATCCAACCATATGGTATAAAAGAAATTGCTAACAGGCTGTTTTCAATGGGCAATTATATTGCTTAATTAATTGCAGCAGGAATGTTTCACATTGTTGATGAGTCCTAATGTTCCACAAGCTCACACTAATGTAATCAGTTATAATAACAAACATGTTTGGCACGCTGTCCTGGGGGACGGCTTCAAGCGCAGGATTTGGCACAAACAAACCCAGGGTACTCCCCTGTCATTGCCAGGGAGAGAAACCAGCCAAGAGGGAGGTGATTGGAAGGCAGAAGAAAGCTGCAAAAATGTGATTGGAGGGGGTAAGGCACGGTTATTTATATGGAGCCCTTTGCAGTGATTGGTTGTATTGCATAACCACGCTCCTCCCACT
>JBAJNP010008070.1:0-21060 GCA_036877545.1 Yasuhikotakia modesta | reverse complement strand
AAATCAAATGACATTTACCTTTGTTCAGTCGTCTCACAAATTATGAACATCCAAGAAATATGTCTGCAGTAAAGCAGTTTTGACAAAACACGGGCACTTGTTGAGAGTGACATGAGCTCAGTGAGTCGTAATCTTTGTTGTTCCTTGGCTTAAGTTTAAAGGCTGCGTTGGTTTGATATTGACAAGCTTCTTAAACTGCTGCTTCTAACTATTATCCCTTAAATGACCTCAAGTAACCTGCAGGTTACATTTAGTGGCACGTTTTGTGCATTTTGTCTTCTCAGCACTGATCAATATATGTAATCGCTAGATGATCTGACCTATTTATAATGCAGTATTAGTATTTTTTTCCCTTGTTTTAAACATCCTTGACTCGTACCACTTGGAAATCAAAGGGGTGAGGGACGAATATCAAACAGATATAAAATAGTACAAATGTATTATTTTTATTTATAACGTCTGTTTTATTTATCAATGTACATCTTAATGCATTTTAAGCAAATATAAATAGTTCTACTGTATTAGGTGTTATATAAGGCATTTTGTGTGAAAGCTGCACCTCCTGAGAGTAGATCGGTCCAGCTGTACTTAACTTGTGTGCTCGTGTTGGCGTGAGACTTTTACACACAGGCGCTGCTTGAGATCATCATAAAGCGCATCACAGACAGGTACGTAAATACAGTCACACGATGGCATTGAATGATACAAATGTCACAGTCGTGGTCTTGGTAAACTAGGATTTACTATTATTATAAACTATTACAAACTAGCATTTAACTGAAAAGTCAAACGACTTTGTTTACTGTTAAACTATAAATTACGATTTTTAAGATTTATGCATGCACTTAGTGCATATATAATTAAACTTATACTTTATTATACCTAGGAGATAAATACATGGCAATGCTTTTGTAACTTTTAAATAGTTTTTTTAACTGTAAAGGTCAAATATTCGCATGCACATACATCACCACTTATAGCATTACACGATGCAATCATGTTTGTTATCGTACTTGTAGTTATATGCAATCGGTGTCCTGCATATAACTACATATAACATCTCATTCCGGCTTTGAAACCAGGTTGCATTGTCTAACAGCAATGCCATAGTCAGTGTGTTATTCTTGGTGCTGAAGCACTACATGCAGAAAGATGAAGAGCACGCAACATTCAGCGATGGGATGGCTCCCATGTTCACCGTAATGTTTCTTATGTAGTTAACAGAACTGATTGTAGTTAACTAGACCTTGTTGACAGGAAAGGGGGTTAAGAAAGAAAAGGAGAGAGAGGGAGAGAGAGAGAGAGAGAGAGTGTGTGTGTGTGTGTGTGTGTGTGTGTGTGTGTGTGTGTGTGTGTGTGTGTGTGTGTGTGTGTGTGTGTGTGTGTGTGTGTGTGTGTGTGTGTGTGTGTGTGTGTGTGAGAGAGAGAGAGGCATAATTCTGATCATGTGTAAACCTTGTTCACATCACAGGAACTGTTTGTTGTCATAATCTAAATGGGAACCAACTTTGATATCTCGCTTGCTTTAGCGACACTCTCCCAGTCTTTCTCTGTGTGTTGTTTCTTTTCCATGACACTGGTACAAACTGGTCCTGTCAGGTTGTGTTCTGGACATCCTCTTTCTGAGCTCATGTAAGAACCGTTTACTTCTGTGTTTGTTGCGTTGGAATAGGTTGGGTGACTGTCAGCTAAATCATTTCCTTTGTGGGCTCTTCCCTGGTGAACGCAATTGTTGATACCAATTATAATTCACACAGGACTTGTACCAGTACATATTGTTCAGAATGAAAGCACTCTGTGAAGTACAGTACAAGTACAGTGAGCCCTCAGCCCTGATATTTTAATAGTGGACGTCAAGAGACATCTTTAATGTTATGTGGGGCTCATACCAGCTTTTATTTACCCCATATCATTGTAGATTCTTGTCATCATATGTTTACAAAACATACAATGCACAACACCATTTCTAAACAGGGTGTTGCTGAAACAGCTGATTGTAAACAATGATTTCGTTTATGTAGATGTTTGCACTTCTGTGTGCTTGTTTTGTAATTGCTTTCACAAACTCACACACTCACACACACACACACATACACACACACACACACACACACACACACAGACTCACTCACTTACACTCACTCACGCTCACACACTCACACACTCACACACACACACACACAGGGCTGTAAGCTGTTATCAGACATGCTCTTGCTGTAATACGACACGTGTCCCAGGACTGGATAACTGAAGTTTTCTCTGTTGGGGATGAGCCCCTCTATATTTAGCACAGGGGAGAGAAAGGCTTGCTGGAGCTCAGGCTCTCACTCCACAGGAAAGGACGTCTCAGCTGATGAGCTTTTAGTACGGTACACTACTGTAAACAAGGTGTGTGACTGGGAAGATTTAATGCTGGGGAATTTTTGGCTGATTTAAAGATGGATCTGTTCAGTGTTGAACTGTGATGCACAAAATGTGTTTTTATTTGACTGCATGTATTGAACACTTGTTTCTTGTCTGTTTTTTGCATGTAAAGGACTTTTATGAATACCGGTAAGCAACAGAAGCCAGTGCTTACAGGCCAGAGGTTTAAGACCAGGAAAAGGGGTGAGTCTCTGTTTATTCACATACGTTTAACCATAAAACGTATGTACAGATTAAGTAGAACTTGCATAAATTCATTGTTGACATCTCAAAGGATGCTCTGTAGACTGTTTTTCAGCTATTATGCTGCTCAGAAATCTGTAAGAGCTCCCTAAAAAAAAAGTGTTATTTTAACAATAATGTTTGATTGACTAGTTTCTATAGATCAAATTTTCTCGCTTTTTTAAATGTTCAGAGATGCTGACATTCGATTGGTTGACATGTTTTGGGGCGTGGCTTTGAAAAAAGCCCTGTGATAAAGGAAAGGAGTGGAATAAACAAGTGATGGAGTCTGGCAGAAGTTAGCAAAACGTGTAAAAACGTACAAAGAATAAGCTAGTTCTCCTTTGTGTAACAGACTTTAATTACACATACCAAAGCACATACACACGCATCTAAACAGATGCCAAAAGCACTCACTCAGCAATGTGATGGCAAGGGCTCAGTTCTCGTTCCATTTATAGCCTGTTTGTGTACTACTGTGTACTTCATGTCTTACACAATACCGGGACCACTAACTCTCATCTACATGTCCTCAGATGCAAAATCAATGTTAACAAATAGGACTGCCTGAAAAGCTGTAGAATTATGTTCTATTTTCATTTTTTGTTTGCAATTTTAACATGCAGTTTTGCACATGCAGTTTTAAATAAAATGTATTTGATATGAGTGAAAGTTAAACACAGTTAGACACTAAAGAGCTTAGAAATGTTACTTAATAGCTTTTATAACATGTGAGAGTGTTTTTAATAAGCACATTAGCATTATTTTTTTCTGGCTTGCATGGTAGGAGGCGACTGGCACAGGAAGACCCTCAACATGCTTTTAAGCGTGTGATATAATCAGAATTTCTGGTCATTGGCTAGGCGAGGAAAGAGAACTTATTTGCATAATATTAGGTATAATTGTGACTATTTTGCATATTTCTGTGGGACTTCCTTCTCTGTAATCAAGTGTGACATGCGGGATACAAATCAAAAAACAACTTAAAGTATTAAATTAAAGGAACTAATTTTTACAAAAGTATTTAAACTGATTAGGTTCTTACAGGTTAGTGGAAAAGGAGTCTAATTTAGAACTGTTTCCTTAGCTGTTAGTTGCCTAATACAAGTTTAAATGTAATTGTAATTGCTTTAAGCCCTGATTGTGAATCTTTCTGTTGTTCTCTCTACTGCAGATGAAAAGGAGAAGTTTGAGCCTACGGTTTTCCGAGACACAATTGTTCAAGGCCTCAACGAAGCAGGTGGTGATCTTGATGCTGTAGCTAAATTCCTGGATGTCACCGGGTCGAAACTAGACTACCGTCGCTATGCCGACACCCTGTTTGACATCCTCATCGCTGGGAGCATGCTTGGTGAGAACGCAAAAGCACAAACATCTAAAAGTTATTTTAGAAGTCTTTCTTTACAATGCATACAAGTCAAGTTTGGTTAAAAATGCAGCGCTACGACAGTTTGTTGTAGTGTGTGTTGTGGATCCTTTTAATTGAAAGATGCTTGGTTTCACTTTAGTTGTTTACATTCACATCACATGCATTCGGTTTAATCTGTCTGGTATTACTTCAGTTTCAGGCACTGGCTAAGATGTTTTCAGGAAGGGGTCGTGTCTGTCAACCCAGTTACAGCTAAAAGGTTTAGTCTGGGTGTATATAAAGCCCATGGAGCAAAGCTTATATCAAAACTAGCACATGACAGAAAGAAGCACAGTGCAGTCAAGTGTCCAGTCAGCAGTCGGTTTATTCCATCTATGAGCCCTGATGTGTAGGAGACTTCCTTTAACTCTGTTTAAATCCTGATTAAGTCAATCCTTTGTTATGGGTCACTGGACTTCCGTTCACTGACCTTTGCCATTATAAGCCTTTAACAGTGACAGATTTCTCTGAACTAACCCATGGTTGGCTGTGATGATAGTCAATATAAATCAAAAGTGACACTTACTGTTTCTTATTACACATTATTACTAGTAAATTAAATTAAATTAAAGGTCTACTTTCTTCTCCTTTAGTATCTTTAGTATTTGTAATGTTAAATCTTTATTCTATTAGTCTTTTTTTTAAAAACTAGAAGTAGTATGGGTTGGAAATGAACAGAAATTTAGACAAAAACTTATGTTTATCTTATTGTATTGTGTGGTCTTATATTTACCTGAGAAGCTAATTTAGCAGAATTGGCCTATCAGGGGATCAGTGACTCAACAACATAAACATATTTGATCTCGGAGGATATGAAGCTAACAGTGTGTATGCTATCAACCCTGACACCTGTGAATTAGTCTGTGTGCAAAGCAGACTGTGAAACCATGTTCCATTTTTGGAGTGTGAGCAGAGTAGTTTATTGCTGTTCTCATTTGATTGCGAAACGCACACTAGCTTGATATAAACACCTTTTGAACTTTTACCCAATCTGCAGTGCATCACTCCCAATTTAGTTACTCAAGCTGCCTGGGTAGTGACATCTGTATTGTATACAAAGGGAATGATGCTGCAAAAACATAGCTGGAGAGTGCGTCATAAATTCTCGTAAAAATTTTAAATCCTTCTAGGGGAAGGTTTGTTTTCTTTTGGCCTCTGTCTCTTAGTTAGCTGTGTGCGGTGGGCAGCGGTACTTTCTGAGCAGGGGTTAACTGACAGCTCGGTGCACTCAAAGGATTTACCGCATTAACCTCACTTTCCCCATCTCAGCTCCTGGGGGAACACGTATTGACGATGGGGACACGACCAAGGTGACGGAGAACTGCGTGTTCAAGATGGAGGAAAACCACACCGCTGTTCGCAGCTATGCTCAGGTGAATACCTCACTTCACCACGTTCAATGAGCTGCTGCTGTCCAACATTATATATGAAAAATATGCAGTTGGATCTGAAGCGGTAGGTTGGTGGGGGAATCCTGTTTCAAAATTGCATTACAAGTACTTAAGCTGTAAATCGCTTGCGTACATCCAGTGTGTCACTCATACTCATTTCAGAATAATCTCACGGATTACGATGTCTTTCCCCATCACTAGTCACTGTGAATTTTACGGTGTTATTTGGACTCTAATGTTAATGTTTGTGTGTATGTTTAGAAGGGTCCATATTACAAGGAACCAAATTGTCCTTTTTGTGATGTACTGCAACTTTAAAAAGGTCAAACTTTCTTAGATTGCCTTACTGTAACTAGTTGACAATAACATTTTAAATCGACATCAGGGAAATAAATTAATAATAAGCATATGTATGAAATAACCCCTGTAAAAACTANCCCCCCCCTTTAAAATGTCTGAAGGATATAAATCTGTCTTCCTGCAGGTGTTTAATAAACTAATCAGACGCTACAAATATCTGGAGAAGGCTTTTGAAGAAGAAGTCAAAAAGGTATTTAATGCACACTTCATTTTCCTGTTACTAATCAAGTCTACTCAGTAGGTAGTTAAGTGTGTTAGCATGTACTTTCACCCCACATGTGCAGAACAAACACAGCAGAACAAACAAACATGCCATCATGCTGTTTCATCAAATCATAATCCGTGTTACTGAGGACCAGAGAGAGAGATGTGTGTATTATGACACTGATGTGTTTCTCTGCATAGATACTTCTCTTTCTGAAGGCCTTTACTGAGTCAGAGCAAACCAAACTTGCCATGCTAACCGGAATGCTGTTGGCCAATGGCACACTGTCGCCGCCCATCCTCACCAGCCTCTTCAGCGATAACCTCGTCAAAGAAGGTTTGTGTCAACAAAAACAAACAAGCAAACTATGCTTTTATTTAGGTGTATGCAAATGAGTATGATAAATTGATAATCAATTAGAAATTGTGTACAGTCTCAGACAGCATGGAAAATCAGACAACACCATTAGTGGGTGCTGGAAAATCATCCCTTTCCTGTAAAAACTTTCAATGCAGTTATTGTCACTTTTTTAACATAATTTTACAGTACTTTAACAATACGTTACTATTTGTTTTGTAGGCATATCTTCCTCCTTTGCGGTGAAGATGTTCAAAGCATGGATAGCGGAGAAGGATGCTAATGCAGTGACTTCAGCTCTTAGGAAAGCTAACCTGGATAAGAAACTCTTGGTATTGTGTGTGTGTGTGTGTGCGCGCGTAATAATAAATTATAATGAATGTTAACATTGAAGCAATTTCTGTGAAAGATTTCTATAAAAACAGAAAGCAGTCATGCATTGCAAATAAATGGCCTGTCTAAATTCATAAGAACATTCAGATTTATGTTTATATTTTATGTATTATATTTTTTATATTTCATAATTTCTGGAAATTATGTCTTAGTGAGTTGTTTCTGTTGAGTACCTTGTGTAATTAATCTAATTGTATAATCTGATTTAATTTTAAGGAACTGTTTCCTGCCAATAAACAGAATGTGGAGCACTTTACCAAATACTTCACAGATGCAGGACTGAAAGAGCTGTCTGACTTCCTGCGTGTGCAGCAGTCTCTCGGCACGCGCAAGGAACTACAGAAAGAGCTGATGGAACGTCTGTCCCAGCAGTGTCCCATTAGAGAGGTGAGTTCTGTTCACAGACATTAAACACAAGTGGATCTGAACTGCTTTAGGAGCCGGATTTCATATATAAATGAAAACAATTTGACTCGATGCTTAATAAATGTCATAGAGTGAATAGACAAGCAGGTTCTCTGTGTCTGATGCAGAGACACTTAAGCTTGCGATTTGTGTTCAGATTGTGGCGTATCTGAAAGAAGAGATGAAGAAGAACGACCTGCAGGAGCAGGCTGTGATTGGTTTACTGTGGACATGCCTCATGAACGCTGTGGAGTGGAATAAGAAGGAAGAGCTTGTCACTGAGCAGGCCCTCAAACACCTAAAGGCAGTGTATCAAGTCATTTCTTTACTGTTTACAGCTGATTGGTGTGTCTGCTTCAGTGCAGCGTAGTATTGGTCGGTTCCAAAGAAGTCACTGTGTAAAAGTAATAACAGCAATTCTGGGATGATAATCATAATATACTTTCTCCTATAGCACTATGCACCTCTCCTGGCTGTGTTCAGTACTCAGGGCCAATCAGAGCTGGTCTTACTACTCAAGATTCAGGAGTATTGCTATGACAACATCCACTTCATGAAATCCTTCTCAAAAATAGTGGTGCTCTTCTACAAAGGTACCAACAGACCACATGTCCAGCCCAGTGTTTTAATCATATATTATAGACGTACATGGTAAGATATATAGTGTCTGTCTCTTCTTTCCACAGCTGATGTCCTTAGCGAAGAAGCTATTTTAAAATGGTACAAAGACGCCCATGCTGCCAAAGGAAAAAGTGTATTTCTGGAGCAAATGAAGAAATTTGTGGAGTGGCTTCAGAATGCGGAGGAAGGTGAGAACGTTTTGAAAGTGACAGCCTGCAGCTTCAGTACCCGTGACCACCATCATTACCAGAACTCATTTAGCTCAGATTGTCACGGTGGTGATGCTAATAACAGCCTGTATCATTCAAACTGTTAATCCTGTTATTTTTAAATCTTTCCTACAGAATCGGAGTCAGAGGGGGAAGAAGACTAAAACTCTTGCGGATTCTGAAGTTTTTAATGTTTTTACACAGTCATGTGTCACAAGCTTTTATTGCATATATACTGTAGGCATCGTGTTATTGCGTTTGCGTCCAGAGAGACTTTCATAGACACTGAGGCAAAATCCAGGGAAACGCTTCAGAGCTCTATGATAAGAGCACAGAGGGCTACATATAGACAGCATTTAATAACAAACACTTTAACATGGATTTTATACTATGTTGTTCTGGTACTGTGTTGACAGACAGCAGTTTCCTGCAGTCAATTTAATCAAACTTGGGTGTGTTGTGTGGAACTGCTTTTAATCTTTATATGAATAAAAGGTGTTTTATATGGACTCTTGTAAACGTGTCTGTAAGGATTGTCTGACAAATTTTCTACACACCCCTAAAATTCAGATTCAGTGCCCTCATTTCACTGTGAATCCACATATTACTGAATCCACATATAACATGACAAACTAACCAATTAGGACTTAAAACATTATAGTTCAACGAATTTTACAAAGGTACAGTCTTTTTGTGTCTGTCTCATTTACAAACTGAAATCTCAAGTTTTTAAGAAGAAATGTAGATGAGGCATTTACTAAAAACACTGGAAACACGTGTCTTAACATCATAAGACACAAAAACATAACACAAAAAAATACATAACTGAGAAAAAAACCATGAAATACATTTTATAAGATCTTTAGCATTGTAATATTTAAATAAATGTATGTTTTTAAAATTCACAGTCCCCTTACAAGTTATCATCCATTACATTATCAGTACTGTAACAAAGTACTTTAATATAATAATTATTTAATATTACATTAATTGTTACATTAAACTAATGGATACAATAATTGTCATAAAACATTGAAAGAGTAAATTCATATAAATGAATTATGCTAATATATGTTTCATATTATAACAAATCAAAATGTATAAATGATTCATTTATGCATAAAGCACGTTTTTATAACCTGTGCCTTATTTTTAATCTCATTGATGTGTGGTGTCACAAGAGGGCAGTACAGTAGTTTCAGCGCGTGCACGTCACGTTGCGCAGAAGCAGACGCGCATGTTTCTCCTCGCTGCTCATTGGCTGCGCGTGCGGCGCTGGGTCTGTAGGAGTTGGCGCGAACGTGCACGCTGGCGCGAGACAAAGAGCGTCCTGTACGGCACCGGCGGTAAATCGTTATCGGTTCTGCGTACGTGTGGTAGCTGCTTCGAGTTGTGATGGCGGACAAAGAAGGTTAGTATTGTTTAACGTTAGTCATTTTACTGTCCCCGGCGGCAGGCATTTTAATGAAGCCGGTATGTGTTTGTTAGCTGGTTGTAGTGTCTGTTTATTCAGCACAGGCCGAATCCCGCCATAACCTTATAGCATATCTACAGTATTACTGTTTTATATTCAAGAGTTTATTACTGTCTCAGTGATTGTTTGGTTAGCACATATTAACTTAACGCGACGTTTTTATTATGGAAACTTGCCGTTAAGTTGCTAGAAGCTATTTGGTTGAATTAGCATAAAATTAGCTTCGGCTAGTTTGTTTGGCTTTTAATTTGGAGGTGTGTGTGAATCCAGTAAATGTAGCAGCGTGTCTGAGAAACGTATGTTATTGGTTTTGGCGTGTTATTGAGAATAAGTTATGATTGTATAACATTTATTTAATAGTTATGTGGTAATTTAAGGTACTTTTTCACGTAACAGAATGGGCACCGTTGAGGGCATCTTACAGTAGTAGTGCTACTATAAGCCTTTGTTGGCGCACAACAAATAGATAAAATGGTTTCTGCGCTTATTTAAGCGGTTGTAAATTGTTGTAACTGTGTTTATAGCCGATTTGACAGATCACATCTTGTTTTGCCGCCCCCTTATGCTACAGCTGCGTTTGATGACGCGGTGGAGGAGCGAGTGATAAACGAAGAGTATAAGATATGGAAGAAAAATACTCCGTTTCTGTACGATCTGGTGATGACACACGCACTGGAATGGCCCAGTCTTACTGCACAGTGGTTGCCCGACGTCACCAGGTACCCTGTTGACACCCACTGACCTCAACTTGAATACTTTTAACACATCAGCTTCATTTGCAGCTGGTTAAGTCTTATCTAGCCATTAAACTCAAATGATTCTCTCTGATTTAAATGCTTTTTGTTTTTAAAAGAGCGTGAAAACCATTAATGCTTTGGTGTTTAAGTTGTGACAGCCATACAGGTGGTCATAACAAATGATACATGACAAATATGTCTGTTGTTTATTTCCCAGACCTGAAGGGAAGGATTTTAGCGTGCATCGTCTAGTTCTAGGCACGCATACTTCCGATGAGCAGAACCACCTGGTTATCGCCAGCGTTCAGTTGCCCAATGACGACGCCCAATTTGACGCCTCTCATTATGACAGTGAAAAAGGAGGTGAGTGGGTTTTCATGCGTGATGGAGATTTATACTGTATATGAGCGTGTGCTAATAACGTATGATGTCACATCTTTTTATTTACAGAGTTTGGTGGCTTCGGTTCAGTAAGTGGCAAGATAGAGATCGAGATAAAGATTAATCACGAGGGTGAGGTGAACAGGGCGCGATACATGCCGCAGAACCCCTGCATTATTGCCACCAAGACCCCCACGAGTGATGTGCTGGTCTTTGACTACACCAAACACCCATCCAAACCAGGTATGGGCACTTTCGGAAATATTTGTCATGTTCTCATTTTCATGTGCAATATATGTGTTGGGTAAATGTGACTGTTTATTTGCCATAATAACATAGCAAGGAAAAGTCCAGACAACTGCTAAGATCAACAATAGCATACAGTGAAATTAACTGTGCACATATAAACACACATTATGCCAACCCAGCAGTACAAAACTGTTATTATTACAATGTCACACCAAAACGTTATGGTAAGATGCAAGGCATATTTTGTAAGGTTCCTCTCTGAGCCATTTGTCAAGTGTTTTCTCAGAACATCAGTGTTTATGTGAAGTTGTTGTTGTTTTAAAAATGTGCTAATTTACACTTTTGTGCCCCTGTAGACCCCTCTGGAGAATGCACCCCTGATCTGCGTTTGAGGGGGCATCAGAAAGAGGGTTACGGTCTGTCCTGGAACCCCAACCTCAGTGGCTGCCTGCTGAGTGCATCTGATGATCATGTAAGATGTTTGTATAATTGTTACTGAGTTGTCACAATGCAACTTAAAGCACAATGTGTAAGATTTTACATGCCAGTGTAATTAAATACATTTTGCAAATGTTGCTAGAATGTTCAAATCAATAGTTTAGTATGACTTTTAAACACTTAAAATACACCAATGAGAATTTTAGCATTAAACACTGTATTTGTCTAGTTGGATTAATTTATTGGCAATGAAAGGTCAAGACAATAACTTTGTTAAAGCATCACATTAAACATTAGTTATAGTTTTAATTGTTCGACCTTAAGCTGTATAGTCTTAAGGTAGTAAAGTTTTGTTTATTGTTGTTGCTGGTTTGATGGGTCTCCTTCATGGTCTGCAGACTATCTGTCTGTGGGACATCAGCACAGTGCCAAAGGAGGGAAAGATAGTGGATGCTAAGACCATTTTCACGGGTCACACTGCTGTGGTGGAGGACGTGTCCTGGCATCTGTTGCACGAGTCGCTCTTTGGCTCAGTCGCTGATGACCAAAAGCTTATGATGTAAGTACTAACTATGAGGTTTCTTATATGTTGCTATGTAATTCGAGTAGTTATCAAATCTGTTTCTTTATTTAGCTGGGACACACGATCCAATAACACATCTAAACCCAGTCATGCAGTGGATGCCCACACTGCAGAGGTCAACTGCTTGTCCTTCAACCCCTACAGCGAGTTCATTCTGGCCACTGGCTCTGCTGACAAAGTAGGAGTGACATTTAGCCTTAAGTTTTTGCTAATTAAATGACGTTCTTCAATTAGATGCATGTCTCAGCTGTTGTTTTGTTCTTGTCATAGACTGTTGCATTGTGGGATCTACGGAACCTCAAACTGAAACTACATTCGTTTGAGTCGCACAAGGATGAAATCTTCCAGGTATTGATTCCCCACTTGCTGTGATTTTGGTTTTTGAACCTTTGGTTTCTTCAAGACGTTATTAAATTGTATGTGAACCAACAGGTTCAGTGGTCGCCCCATAATGAGACAATCCTGGCCTCTAGTGGAACTGACAGGAGACTCAATGTTTGGGACCTCAGGTGAGCTTGGTTTTTACTGTTTGTTTTAGCGTGTAGCATTAGAACATATTGTGAAAAGCGTTGCATATTTATTTTGTATGTTAACATGTTTTTCGTTACAGTAAAATTGGTGAGGAACAATCACCAGAAGATGCAGAGGACGGACCTCCAGAGCTACTGGTAAGTCATTATCACATTTCTGTGATTAATTACAAATGTTTTGCAAATGTACATGCTATTAACCCCAATGCATTTCTACTTTAAGTTTATTCACGGAGGCCATACAGCAAAGATTTCAGACTTCTCCTGGAATCCAAATGAACCGTGGGTGATTTGTTCAGTTTCTGAGGACAATATCATGCAAGTCTGGCAAATGGTGAGGACCCTCTCAGCTTTTTAAAATCATTTTTACATGCCCAAAAAAAACTGTAAATTAACATCTATTCAATCACAATATAACCTCTTATCCTCTCTGGTAAAGGATTGTATATTATATGAAGTATTGGGTATTGAAGAAAACGTTTCTGTTAAATGTTCCTTAACTGTTTTGGTTTGTGTTTTAGGCTGAGAACATTTACAACGATGAAGACCCAGAAGGGGCTGCAGACACTGAGGTCCAGGGATAAAAAAACTAAACATCACACCAGCACTCTCAGCATATAAGAGTCCTCTCAAAACCGTCTGTCTACACAGTAGTGAAGAACTTAAGCGCTCTACCCTAAGTAACGGAAAAGGATAATTGACTGTATCCCCATCAGACATTTTTTACTATGTTAATAGAGTATTTTTCTAAGAAATGTCACATTGGTATTGACCAGAATGTTAGACGCATTACCTTTCTGACCCGACTGGTGTCTCATTAGATGTCCTTGCAGTTTAAGTGTACTTAAAGTATTACTTAAATGTTATTAAAGGGGTTATGCTGTTGTGGTGTATTGTGACCTGAGTGCTGTGCTGCATTTGATGTTCAGTAGAATTTTTGTTCTTTTTTTTAAGTGTCCTGCGAATGCATCGTTGTTGTTTTCCATTGAGCCTCTCTTTATTTACACGGCTAGATATATTGCTAACTTAAGCTCTTGTGTGCTTTGAGCTCCTGTACTGGTAAGATGGTATGTTGTTTAATATCTTTTTAATATTGTGAATTTTTTTCAGTGTCTTTCTCCTGTATGTCCATGCTGTTGTACAGAACCGTATGAATAA
Source organism: Yasuhikotakia modesta (assembly GCA_036877545.1). Classification (NCBI taxonomy): domain Eukaryota; kingdom Metazoa; phylum Chordata; class Actinopteri; order Cypriniformes; family Botiidae; genus Yasuhikotakia; species Yasuhikotakia modesta. Next base: position 7,515 of record JBAJNP010008070.1, on the reverse strand, counting down.
ACTGTTTTGTTGATACTGTTTTAAAATGGCAGTGATTCATGATTGGAAAAAGAAAATGTGAATCTAAAATAACACCTACATTAATGATAAGGATTTAAGTGTTTCTTACACGTGCCCTAAAATACAAAACGTTTTTTCTAGGTTAACTTATTCCTGGATTAAAAAGCTGTAATACGGTCTAAAGTGACATGCTTCAAAATTCATTGCACAAATCCTCAACTGGTAGAGCGTTGCACTGGAGTCGCCAAGGTTGTGGGTTTGATCCCAGGGAACACAAGTACTGATGAAAACGTATGTCTCAAATTCACTGTAAGTCGCTTTGGATAAAAGCCTCCACCAAATGAATAAATGTAAATGGAGTCTGTATTTGCTCCTTGAGGCGCTGGCTTGTCTCACCACTTGGGGGGGCTGTGTGACCCTCTAAAAGAGTTTCTCACACACACGGATTCACATTAACTCTGAGGAATGCTGAGGTACTTGAGCTGCATATAAAGTGATGAGTGATGGCCAACTTACTGAACTTCAGGGGTAACAGCTTAAGTTTTTTAAAACAATTTCCTGTTTTATAAACCAGCAGGTAAAAATGACAAGTTTGATCGCCTTGAAAAGTGACAGCATGCCTCTCTTAGTGTAACACTAACCTTACAGATACCTGTAACAATGTATTTTAACACCTCAAAATACGCAAATAAAATGTCCAACATTACATTAAGCCCTGTTACCATTGCTGTTACTATGGTTACTAAAGGACAACGATTATGACGTGGTTTCAAGGTGTACAGAGTTACCTAAAGAGAATGAATAATAGCACAAGAGGCAGACTCCATCTATTATTAAACTTTCCAAATTATACATATGCTTTTGATTGTATTGTGTAGAAGATCATGTTAGAAACTCATCACCTTTTTTCCACCTACAACTTCCTTCCTTCTGTTTCTCTCTGACCGGAAAGCACAGCCATAGCTTTACGTCTGCGGGTGCTTTGGAAAGTTAAATATTTTGGTAGATTGCTCCATATCTAGTGTTTGACTAAAAGGTCACCACTGGTTTATATACAGGCTGTACGGTGTAGATGTGTGGTAGGTAACTATGGGCACCTAAGCCCATTGTTCTATCTACTACCAATATATATTTGGTAAAAATGGTCTTGTCTTGCGGCAATCCGTAATTTTTTTTGGTTAAAAAAAATCACTTATTACACAAGTATATAACAGATCAGTGTTCAAAATCTTTTTATAAAGCCTTTCATTATTCAGATTTGCATCAGTAAGATTATAATAATAGTGATTTGTAATTTCAGCAGTCAGGTCCAATTTTCATGTTAGTTTGACTTGTGACTGAAAGTTTTTTCAATTCAATTTTATATTTTAAACAAAGATGGCAATATAGAGACATACAGTTACATAGAACAGCTTTAAAAAATGTTTGTTACCATAGTGTTATAGATTTTATCTTTAGGGATCTAACTTAAGAAACATACATACACAATAACAGGCATTTATATTGTTATAACTGACTGTCGTGTGTTTCCTGTAACATAAATGCTTCTGTTAACCACACAAGAAAAGATCTCTACTTGAATTAAAATAAGAAGGACTTAGTATGTATCTCCACAAAGTTAAAAAAATACATACTTCACAAACACGCATGGCTGTTACATAAGACAGTGATAAGATAACTTCTTCAACTGAAAACTGCTATTTCGACATTCTCGTCCGATAACATCAGATCAGACCTCATGATTATATGTGTAGGATTTTAACAAGGTACAGATTAAGAGAAACCAAACCAATAACAACAAACACTCCCTTCAAAATATTTCTACTGTGTCTCACATTTGTATCTACTGAATAAAATATAGGACTATATTTCTCACAACTACATCTACAAATGCATTCATTAATGCATCCCTACACTGATCAGTGTATCAGTTCTGAGGCCTAAGACTCCAGTTACATGAGTAAGAGATGAACACTGAACTAAACTAATACGACCATAAATGGATAAAGAAATCGTAGAGGTCAAAGACTGCTGGGGATGAGCGAATCAATCTGATCTGGACTGAATCATGTTTGCAACTGGCGTCCTCATGTTCCTTTAGTGGATTCACATGGCATCTACAGTCCTGGATAACATGATCAAAAGGTAACTGCTGGAATTTAGCTGGAGCCTTTTCATTGCTGTAATAAAATTATTCATGACAGCCGATGCATTCTCTGCCATGGTGGTGGTTGTGTAAGAGGGAATTCTGGGAAATTGTCCAGTTTTGCCATGGCATCTTAATCAGAGAGAAGATAACATTGAAGAGTTGAACTAAAAAGGAAGAGAAGTTGGATTTATTTTTAAAAGCAGGCGCATTAACATTCCATATTTTCTGTCTGAATAATGTTATGTTGATAAAATCCTTTTGACTTAAAAGTACACAAACGTTCGTGCTGTGTCAGTAATAGTTTTCAGTGAATTTAGACAGCAAAGTGGCGGTGTTAGCTGTTCAAAATTGCTTTCATAAAATGGTTATGCCCTATACCTGGCAGCGTTTCTAAAAATAAGCACACAAAAGCAAAAATGTACTGATAGTGTTAAAAAATATTATGCTTCCGGCATCCATTTAGTTCTTCAGAAACAGCAACACACAGACACAGCGGTGCAGTAATACTGACGTGATGAGGTCACAGGTGTATGTTTATAGACTCATTTACAATGGCTTCAAAGGGCCACAACTATTTGTTTTATAATGTGAATTATTCCGTTGGTCAGTGACTAAGGAAATTGGTCCCAAAGTTGAAAAGCTGAGGTGGAAAGTTAAATTGTACGCACAGCCATCCATTAGCAAGCAAATACACAGACGCACAAACAGGGTATCGCTGGCACTAACTGAATCAAAGGTCAGATAAACATTACCTCTGACTGTGATGACAATCACACAATCAGCTGAACAAACAGATGCCCAGTGGCTGGTCAGACTTTAGTTCATAACTTTCCATATTTCCCGGTGCAAGTTTAGCCTGACACCCTTAATGAACTACAAGGTCACGGCTCTGCATCAGTCATACAGTAGCTGCTCATCTGTGGTGCTTGGAGAATGTGGAAAATTCAATTTTGGCTTCTAAAATGAGTCACTCGGTCTCCAAAATAACAGCCATGCTGTGCTTGGATGAAGACGTTTCATTATACATTAAAACAGTTGTGTTGTGTTTAAACACGTCAGAAATCCAGCCAAGTTTTAATTATATTAAACTCTTCAGACTGTGGCACTAAATCATATGTAGCGTGCTATTTTAAAGATTGTGAAGTGTAATTTAGTGTTTAGAATGTTCATGTTAGGACACAATGGCTCTATTCAGACATTTCACAGCAAGAATATCATGCGTTAGTGGACAATTTGAGCAGTGCCTTAAATATCATGCTTAGGCTGTGCAACTGTAAACTGTTAACACAGAACCTGCACAGTGTGTGTGTGTGTGTGTGTGTGTGTGTGTGTGTGTTTCTTGCATAACAGAACATAAATGACTGTTCAGACTGCTAGTCAGCAAAGCCTCCTTTTGGGGACGTTCTCATATGTAAAAGCGCTAAAATATAGTAAAAGTAAAAAATATAAAATAAAACAAATCAATGGAAAGTCCCCATTTAAATGTGTGTGTGTGTGTGTGCGTGTGTGTGTGTGTGAGACAATGTAAATGATTGTTTGGCCTGTCTGACAGTCAATGGGCTTAATACAAGCTGTGCTCTCTTTCATGATGTCATGATATATCAGTTATTTAGCTTTTAAAGAGGTAATGCATTTTTATTTCATTTACGTATATTCTGTGTATATTTAACATCGGCTGTTCATCCATTCACAAAATAAAGACCTTACTGAAGATTTTCCTCTGACTAACATGTGAAGTATTTAGGAGAACAAAAATAGCCGTTCCTTTTGTGCTGTGACCTGCTGTTAAGGTAATAGCATAATTACAGGACAATACCAGATGCAGGCAGTAGATTGTAAACTTTTGCAAATAACCCAAGCAACTAGAGAGTGTTTTTACTTCATCCTGAACTTAATAAACAAACAGTCATGCTTTAAAGCCCACCCACTAGACTCCTGATGTCTGAATGGACATGGGCTTACATGTAACTCTGTAATATTGGGTAACAACCCTGCAAATCAGGTCTCACAGGTCATAGAACTAGACAAATAAGACTAAGTGAAGCAGTCTTTGTTGCACTGTCTTCACAATCTTTAGCCTCCATATTTACCGCTAAATGGCTTCATGTTCTGTTATTGTTAATTCTCATACCCAGTTCCCAATACAAATCATGGGAAGATTTTTTAAGTGAACCAGCATGAAAATATGGATCCAGTAACACAGAAATGAATAACAGAATGGAAAGACCTGCAAGCAAAACAACATTTGTGTTTATTAAGATGCTCAACCACATAATGCCCAAAGGAGCTACACTAAAAAGCCAAAGCCTGGGAATATTTTGCAGCCCACTTTATATCCAGTTCTTACATCTGGATAACACAAGATGTTTCACAGAAACATCCCCAGTGAGAGTTCCATAGACCTCAAGTCTTTTAAAGAACCCATTTTGTGTTCTAGATTTGTCTGTGGAGCTCATAATCAAACTTTTAACAAACAGTTGGAGTTCATTCAAAATTTTTGTCAGTTCAGACATAAAAGCTGTTTAATTCTCTGTACACTTTTCCAGACGTTTATTTTCAGTTATGTGAAGTAAAACTGACAAAAAACAAAACACTGATTTTTATCTTTCCTGGCCTTTTGTGTGGCGCAAATGGAGCGAAATCCAGGAACTTCAGAACATTTGGCTCTCAAATAGCTGGACTGTATGAGAGAGAGAGACCAAACATCATGTCTGGACCTGTGCCTGTGTTCGACTGAAAGACAGGGATAATAAACTAGCTTGCTTATCACTCTGACCTCTCTCAGACACTGTATACTCAGCAGAAGGACATGCAAAGAGAAAAAGAAAAGGAGAAATCTTTCCCTTAAAATAAACTATGATTTCAGCTCCTTCTGCCTCATTGTCTGCAGCAGATGTTAGGAATCGAGAGAGCTAATCATGTTCTGTGTTTCTAGTTTCTTGTCAGAGCCACATTTGTGTGAGTCATTGGTTTGGCTCTGCTGTCACACTGCCTGATGCTTCCAGACAGATGCGCTACGCTAACCTGGAAGTGGTTGTTTCACTCAGACTTTTATTTACACAAAACCAGCTGGTGAACATGCAACTCCCAGTATCAGTATTGAATTACAGACCACCTCAGATTTGTGACAAATGTATTTCTATTATTATTTCCTTATGATAATTAGTTCCTTGTTTTATAATTATTGCACAAGTTGAAGAGTTTAGATATTAAACACAAAAAATATTTCTCTTTCTTTGTAAACAAGAGACAAAGTTAAATTTCTCAGCTTAGAGGTATGTGTAAATAATAATAAAGGATCACACACAAAAAAAACATGTTTATGAAACATCAGAGCTCTTCCGATGTCAAAACTTAATGTGTTTTCAGCTAATCTGCTCATCCACTGGAAGACTTCATTGAATTAATTGACCAGCAGTATTACAGTGTTAAATCTGTGATGCTTTCAGAGCCTTATTAAAGACAGAGGCATGAAGGCTCTGAGGCCTTTAATCAAAGTGTCTCTTCACAGGCCAGAATCTCTAATTGAAACTCTCCATGCGTTTCATTGTGAAGTTTTGGCTTGATGAAGAAGATTAAAAAAATAAAAACACTTGCCAAGATTTACTTTCTCTATGATTCTTGTGACAGAGTAATGAGTCTGTACTGAAACTATGTGAGTCTCATTAGGGCTAAAGCTTTGGTACCAGAACACCCGTTTGGTGCCTGCTGGGGCTTGGCCGGACTGTGTAAGGGCAACAACAGAGCATGTATTAGCTTTATGTGAGCTAGTCTGTGCCATTACTGTAGCTTGTGTCTTTAAAGGACAGTTACCCCAAACAGTTAGCCCAACCTAGTTAATTCCAACCCTGTGTGGCTTATTGCTTCTCAGGAACACAGACAAATATATTTTAAAGTAACCAGACAACACTAGGACCTACCAAATTTCATGTATCATTCATTTTTGTCAAAAGACAAAAGCCATATAGGTTTAAAATTACATTAAGTGAGTAAATGATGGAACTTGTTTTCATTTTGGGGTGAACTTTCCTTTTAAATATACAGACCAGTCCAATACACAGTCCAAATATTCTGTCATGAAATTCTGTTCATTATGTCAAAGGTGTATGTTAAAGCCCTGGCCACTGTATACTTTTGTTGTGTGGAAAAGAGCAGCATAAACATTCTTTAATATATACTATAGTCATGTTTCTATTTCTCAACATATCCTTTCAATGCATTGTATCTGTACCGTTTAACTTAAACATGCTTGTGTATGTGATATGCTTCGCTGCCCATGTGTGGTTTGTTTTGTGTGATTGTGTCATTGGCACTGAGGGAAATCCAGTCAAATGACAAAGAGAGGGAGTGAGCAGTAATACAGAACTGGGGCTTAACTCTGCCGACATGCAGGATTTCCTGGCTGTTGCCTCACTTCTCACAACAGAGATTTACACAAAGCACCTGTATAAAATGACTTGTTCAGTTTTTTTTGCCTATTGGTTACAGAGATTTAGAGAGAGTATAACAAAACAAAAACTGAGTTTTTCCTCAGTTAATAATTAAACAACCATAATGTTTACACTTCTAAGGAATAATTAAAGCAAAACTCTCAAAAGTGCAGTTTTATTTTGCACATGTTGATTTGCAGTGTTGTACATGTACAGTGTTGTTTATAGTCAGTGCAGTGTGGACACATTTTCTCAAGTTTTTTCTGTGGTATTCAACATCATCTGTGGCATGCTGACAAATACCACAGAAAACAGCATTAAATTACATCATTTGTTGTCTTTTCAAATGACTATTCCTTAAAAGCCCTGAATTCATTTACAAAGGCCCCTGAGGAAGGCCCACAACATTATTAACTGTTTGATTTTTCCTCCCTCACTATCTTTCTCTCTTCCTGATTGGCTAATAGAGTTTTTGTTGAACAGACACTGGTTAACAATTTGAAGATTGTTTTGCATTCACAAGTTTTTTTTTTAAGGTAAAGTAACAGATGAGAATAACACAAGGTCTTTAGGAAACTTAAACCAAATAGCGCGTCATACCTGTAAAGCTGTTCACACAGATAATAATTGGTAATCTTGAGATACACGTGTCTCAGAGCCGTCTTGGGCAAACTGAGAAAATGTTGCATATTCTCAATGCATCCCAGTGATCAAAGTGTCTGGCAGTGTTTAGTTTGCTCTGGTGGATAATGATTGTGTACGGTACCACTTGAAATACACCCAGTACTTGAGCACTCCACTTTCACAACAAAACACTGAGGCTTTTGTGAAGCAGGGGAATAACTGTTTTCTCTGTGGTTGCTATAGCAACATTTAAACATTTCAATCTGTTCGGACCGAATTTAAGTCTGACTCACAGGAACCCCACCCAATCCC